>JAVJGJ010000034.1:11175575-11218326 GCA_035590215.1 Microhierax caerulescens | reverse complement strand
AAATAAAATAAAATAAAATAAAATAAAATAAAATAAAATAAAATAAAATAAAATAAAATAAAATAAAATAAAATGTAATTTCAGCCAAATGGAAAAAGCTTTCCTTTTCTTTATATGACATGGCAGTTTAGCCCAGCTGCTTTGTTTTATTAGTTTGATAAATAAGTACTGAAAATTTTGGCATTCTTTTCCATCTCAAGGAAAAAGTAAAAGCCAGAAACATGAAGAATGACCAGCGTGTCTGAAGTCAACACCTCACATTTCAGGAATCTCCCTGCCAGAGCAAAGGCCAAATCTCCAGGCTGGCACCAGGAGCTGGGAAGTCTTTGACCAGACAACAGATACAGAAACACCCTCTCACCAAAACTTAATGGCCTCACCTGGGGCTGCATGCAGGCACCACTCTCTGCTTAGGATCCTGACTCCAAAATCCTCTCCTCAGAATGAGCACCTACCTAAAACTCTATGATCTTTTTCCATCTGGTTTGTTGAAGAAGCAGAAGGATCAGTCCTTTCTTTTCAAGCAAAGTCACTAGCAGTAGCAATGCCTGTCCTGGTCTTCCGTGTAACAGCTTTCTGGCTGAAACACAAGGTCAGGAAGGGGGAAACAAGTCCTCTGTTCCTCCTCAGCTTTAAGGGAACAGCATCTCCTTCTCTCAAGTGCCAGAAGAATACCCTAATCATCACATTTGCACATGGATGCAGCAAGACAGCTTTGCCTGTTTGCAGCAGTACATGGCTACCATCTGTTTAAAAGAAACGCAGTCCCATGCGCAGTTCATCCCTACAGTTATGGCCTTTGCTTGTCTGGGTTCAATGCCGGAGCTCACATGAACTGTAAAAAGCAGGAGAGGAAGAGAAACAAACCACCACTCCACTTCTTTTTATAGCACATAAAAGAATGATAAGACATAAAGTATGTAGAAAAGGTGTATGTTGGGTTTTCACATGAGCTAGAAGTTAGGGAGTCATAATGTCCCTCCAAATCTGGATTTCACCAATGATATATGGTGCTTTAACTGTTACAGCAAACTCCTACCAAATTCTTAAGTGAGAGTTGTAACATGAGTGCAAAGCAAATTCTCAAAATAACATTGTACCATTATTTGAGCTGAAGCTAAACGTCACAGTTCTAGCATTGATTTTGAAGTGGGAATCATGCTCCTGAGTCTTATAAGCACTTTTTAAAGCTTCTCCCAATATTGCCTATAGCACCAGTTCAGAAGCCCTAACTGGTGATGTAATTATTTTTAGGTGACACATGCTCCATTACAATCACTTTAAGAAAAATAAGATGTGGTGCAGCCCCTGAAGCTAACAGAAAGAAAATGTTTCACTATCACTTTTTGAAGAATTCTGTAAAAGCCATAACCTCAGTTGGTTTAAATTGGCAGAACCAAAGCCAACAGGGTTGTGCTGATTGACACCACCTGGGTACCTTGCCTTGAATATTTAAATTTAGTGATAGTGGTTAGGCAGATACACAGGAAAATAGTGTGTAATAAAGAAAAGATGCATTTTCAAAACACAACCAATTAATATTGGAATGTAATTTGGTTTTGTGTATGTCCTACACATTACAGAAGTACACCAGGTCAGGTGCGTTCATGGTACAGAACTATATGTGTGGGAAAACCTAAAGGCATGTTTGGGAATGATTTGAAAAAAATAATAAAAAATTGCATCATTAGATTTTGAAGAACTTGACATTTTCTTGCACTCTTTCTCAGTAGAGTCATTTATAAATGTCATCAAGTTAACAGACCATATCACCTTAGCTTTTCGATAGCTAAACTACAGCATACTAGAAAATACCCAACAGCAGACTAGCTGTTAGGGCTGGTGAATATGTCACTGCTAATAGAAACCCCCCACTCTTTCCTACATATTAATTAAGAAATAGACTTCAAAGACTCTGTACGTATTGAAACATGTTCTCAAATGCAACATTCTGTGCTGTTTGCAACCTTCAAACATGTCCAACTAGACAAGAATAAATTGCTTTCAGATAATCACTAGAGAAACTTTTAAAGACCCCCTGATGCTTTTTATGGAGAAGAAAGAGAAGGGAGGAAGGAAGAGAAGGAAGGAAGTGAGGAAGGAAGAGAAGGAAGGAAGTGAGGAAGGAAGAGAAGGAAGGAAGAGAAGGAAGGGAGGGAGCGAGCTAGGTGAAAGCTCTGTGTTTTCTAAAACTGAAGCAATTTAAATTGATTACACATCGGGTAGTGATGTCTGCAAAATTCACAATTACAAAAAAAACATGGCTGAAGTAGTTTGTAGTAAATCCATTTGGGAAATAAGTAATCAACTACTTACCAGTCTATAAAGTCAGCATAATCTGGAATACAATAAGTAAATACTCTGGAAAACTAAATCTAGATATTAAGGACTCATCTTCAGGCCTACTTTATTTATATTTGAAAATGACTTTCAATAATATACTTTAGTGAAAACCTCCAGTGGCTTGCAAGCTTTCTGCAACATATTTCTGCCCCAACAATAGTACTTGAGATTTAATTTGCATTTTTTAATAATTTATTTTTCCCAAGCTGTATCTGTAAAATTTTAGACTGGAGAAAGGAACGAAGGCACAGAAGAGTTGGCTAATGAAAGAAAAACCCTGGTCCCTTCTGGGAGTGTGACAGGGCACAGAAGCCACCGTGCTCCTTCTGCCCCCCAGGCAAGGCTGCCAGCGCAACCCAGTGTGACAGCTGAGAGCTCAGCCAGGGCACCCAGTGGTACCCAGCTGGGAGGGTGAGGCAGCAGGCTACCGTTCCTTAGAGAATAACAAATAACCCACTGACAAATGTATCCAGGCATATGCTGCTTTCTTAAAAAAAAAAAGATGATGAATGCTATAAGAAGGGGTTTGTTATTGTTGGGTTTATTACTTTTAATACCACAGTCTTCCAGCCAGCCTGCATTATCTCAGCAGGATCACTAACTGATTCGGTATCACTCGTCATTCTCATATTCAAGCTAAGAAGAATCAGATTCAAAACTGCACCCACACAGAAACAAAACCAGAAAGCCAGTCAGGAAGAAAACTCCAGCATTACAGCTCCTGTAACACCACCCGGCAGGGGAAAATGGAGAGCAAGGACTATACCACTCCATCAAATACTCATTGTATATTCAGGTAAAGGGAAGTATCTCTGAAAAAGGTAGATCTTACCCTATGTAAACAGGTCCTCAGTGTTACAAAACTATGTTATTTACCAGGAATGCTCCAGTGCTTGAAAATATTTGTTTCATCCCTCTGCATGATTTTTCTTATTTTTTATCAGGCTGTATTACCTTGGAGTACTACTAAAGACAAACATGCCTAACACAGGCTAAAGAGAGAATATAGTGTCACAGTTTTGAAGGATTTTGATTGTATCTTTGCACACATGTGAGGCAAGTGAATGTGCTCTGCACTGGATCAGGGTCACCGTGCAAGCCATCTCCACGCTAGCAGTAAGTATAAAGTCACGAACCTGCAGCAGCGTAGCTGTCATTATGGTGGTGACTGGGGCAAGGCTGGTCCTGGGGTAAAGCCCCCTGGAAAGTAGAGTGCAGCATCTTGGCAGTTACTCTTCCACTTACGGGGAAGTCCATCTGACTCCTACCCTCCTTCTATAGATGTGATTTTTGTCACCTGGGCTAAGGTGGCAATCAAATTCAGGCACTGGTTCTCAGCCCACAGTCTGCAAACTGTCTTCCCACTATGCATTATAAAAGGTTAATGTCATAACAAATTTAATGCAAAGTATCTTGAAATGACACTTAGAAAAAAAAACAACTTAAAATTGAAGACATTTTCTCAGTTACTAAATAAAAATCTAATCCTTTCAGAAATAAGGCAAGATCAATCTTTCTTAGCTTCTCTGCTTTTGATAACTTGGCTTTGGGCCATGCTATTTCTACAGTCTAATCTGTGTGTTCACACTAGAAAGAGGATTGATTTGCACAACTGTAGTTTGAGACCAGTACATACTTGAATTTCTATCAATAAACAAGTTTTTCCTTGTAGCTTTGTGCATTTCCTTGTAGCTAAAGCACATTAGCATACATTTCCTCTTTGTCAATATAGTTGTAACTACAAAAGCCTTTTGAGTGAGGGGCACTGATACACACAGATGTACATTGAGCTCTAGAAGAATCTGAGCTCAATGTCCAAAAGCTTAAAATATGCCATTTCTACAGAGTGGAAAGGGAAGCTAGTTTTTTTCACTTTGATAAAAATTTCGGGTATCTGCTATAAGGTACCTACAGTTGTAAAGTTGACTTGGAAAAAAACTTGTTAAAATGAAGGAATGACATTCTTTAACTGTTTTTCAGTCTGAAGGCAGTTCAATGGAAGAGAAAGATCCATCAAATTCAGCTGCTGCCTGAAGCAGTAAGTGGCTTCCTAACAAACTACCAACTTGCCTGAAAGATCCACTGCTTCACCTAAAGGAGCTGGGAATTCCTCTCTGGAATACAAAAATAATAAATAATAAATTAAAAAAAAAATCAAACACAGAGGAAATTCCCACTCCATTCTTATTCTCAATCAGAAAACTCAGAGCAGAAAAATCCCAATCTGATGTTCTATGCTGGCTTTCTGTGGAATTTTGTTCTGCTGCATGTTCCGCTATGCTGATATTAAAACAAACTGCTTAAGTTGCAGTCAACTATAATATGACATAGAATATAGATAATTTTTAATAGAATGTTCTGATAGTAATAAAACTCCTTTGCTGAAAATTTTGCTGCAGAAAAAAAATAAAATTCAAGGGACTTCCTGACAGTATCATATCTAGCCACAGATATCCATTAGAACAAGAGAATGGAATGGTATAGGAGTAACAAAACTTACAGTATTTTCTACTTTATTATTGTACATTTGTAATCACACATACATATGTTAAACAGGACTAATAGCTGGACATTTAAATAATATTAATAACAATATTTTATCATATACTTTTGTAATAACATATGTTGTTACTGTCCATAGCAGACTGGCCCTATGTACTTAATATTCAGCAGCCTGAAATAATATGCTGGTCCCAGTACAGTAGAACACTTTGGCATAAGACTTTAGCTTTTGAGAACAGCTTTGTTGAATTAAGCAGGATTGAAACTCAGGAAAGTCAAGTTCATGAAGAAATTTCTGCAGTTTTGTGATATTTTATTTGCCTTACAGATTATAATATCTAGACTAAGGGTATGTGTGTGCAGTCAGCAATATCATCCTTACACCACTGGTTACCCAGCTGGCTTTGCGAGAGAGCCAGGGTATGTATGTGGTACAGTCCTTTTGGATGAGATGCTGGTAACTATCAATAACAAAGCACCACCAAGCACTGGTCATCTAGAAATGCTGTTTCATTTGAGACATGCCATTCTTCACACGCAACATTAAATCCAAATCTCATTTTCCTCCATCTCAATACACCTTTGACCTCTTAAACAAAAAAAAATAACCGCAGCTGTGTGACCCATTTTTCCTCTGTCAACCAAAACTACTGAAGATTAAACTGATAGTTTCATACCTGCATACAAAAACCTGTAAGAAAGATAATGCCTCTCTACAAACTCTTCTCATAATATTGTGAATGTATTCTTTTGTTCTTGGAAGAAATCTTGAAATACCATTTAATATGAGCCAATGAATCTCATTAAATACTAAAGTGATAGTATAAAACCACCAGTGGATAAATTATTTCTTTTAATTAATTAGTTTCTGGTGCTACAGTAAAATGCAGAGAAACTAAGGAACTGAGATTTAAACCAATCAAGGATCAATTATGGTATATTAAGATTACGCTGTATTTAGCTCATAAACTCTGTAACTTCTGCACCTTCATAGCTAAAATCTGCAGAGATGCTTAATGTGCGTATAAACCAGTTCTCTTGCAGTTCCCTTCTGTAGTTTTGGTGTGGCCTTTGTAAAGATGGTAGAATAACTGAAATTCTCTCCTCTCCCTATACAGCACAGTTGATCTGTATCCGTAGAAAGCTTCTATTAGAACAGTCTGACAAATGGGGTAACATCCACAGCACACAGACTGGAGCGTTCTGCACATAAACCATAGCCTCTAATGGACACAGCTCTGGTATCTAGCAAAATCCCTTCTTACAGGTTGTCTTTCATATGCTTTGCTGTCCTAGACCCACTGCTAGCACATACTACATACTCTTTCAATGTCAACCAATTATTTTGTTTCCAAATAATGTTAAAAAAAAAAAATTGGTTTGGTTTGGTTTTGGGTTTTTTTTAGAATTGAATAGACATGGAAGAAATATGTGACAATCCAGCATCTCACGTCCCCATTTACCTCTGCTTTACCCCAGAAAAACAACTGAATGTTAAGAGTGCTTTACAACAGAAGATATTTTTACCATGTTCCATGGGACCCCCAGCAGGAAGGGGAAGAAAAAGACATAATTTCCTTCCTTTCATTTTTTACATAGTGCAGGTAGTTACTCATTGTCGTTTAATGCTGTATCTACTAAGAAGGGATTTTGTATCAAGGGAATAGGAAAAACAAAAAGACTGTACAATTTCAAGGACTAAACCAATGAGATAGCAATATGAATATTTCTACCATATATTATAATGGAGCATAAACAAAAATAAAAGGGGCATGCTCAAAAAGCAGTAAGGTAGAACATATATCTACCTAGAGATATATCTAATATTAGAAGAATACAGCTATAGATCAACATTGAAATTGATTGAATGATGTTATCTGAAACCAGTATTAGCAAAAGGGGAAAGAAAATGAAGAAATATAGGGGAATGACCCATAATATCCATCTTGTGAATCCCTGATCCCATCAATCATCTCTGCTAAGATTACACATTGCTGGGGAGAAATTGGGCTGAAATGTTAATGATCTCATGATTTACACTCTGCCAGAATCCTTTCACTTTCCTCTGCAGCCTCAGAAATAGCACATAAGCTCAAGAGTTCAGAAAAAGCAGGAGTAGGGGAAACCACAATGTCTTAAAACCTGTCATTTTTTACAACACAGTTTGTTACTGTTTTTTCCTGTAGCAGTAGTAAAACATGCCTCTTCTGCTGAGTACAACATAATATCTGTTAAAATGTTTCAAGGACTCCAAATGTATTGGGGGGATCATTTTAATTCCTTCCAGAATATAAAAACTGTGATAGCAGTAGTAAAGTTAAAACCAAATAAACACTCCCCACCCCCACCCCACCCCCTAAAAAAAAAAAAACCTGCCCCAAAGTCCCAGAATAAAAACTATCCTGCAAGGAAAATTTTAAAGTTAGCCAATCAAATTAATTTTAGGTTGCAAAATAGAACTATATTATTTTTTATTACATTTACAAAAAAATAATTAGTTATTTCTAACTACCAATTAGTTCTTGACTCAAAGAACGGTTGAATTGCCATCAGAACTGTTCCCATCTTCCCCAAAAAATCTTTGTTATGACAGCTTCTGATCTGGTAACACATCCTCGTTCATACTGAAATCGTTCATCTTTTGCAAGCTGTGTCAACTGTCAAAATTTAATTTTGAAGAAAAACATTTTAAAGTATCAAAATGTTTCTTTTATTTTTTTCCCTGATGAAAGGAAGAAAACTATTTATTGAGATACCTGAAAAAAAAAAAAAGTTAAATGTAAGGTGCTTTCTGATTTTTTTAATTATGTATTGTCTGCTAATATTATTAACTAATGTAAATTTATGATATAAAAATGAAAAAGATCACAGCATTCCTCAAATAATTATAATAATTTGCATAATTCAAATGTCTTAGGGTATGTTCCATGTCACAACATCCCCCAGCTATGATATAATGAAAATAGTTTTGCAGTTGAACAGAATGGGGAGCTTATTCAGTGTACTAATTAGAGGAGTAGTGGTTTTGTGTGGTACATTTTACACCTGGAATAATTTTTCATGAATACTTGAAAAAAAACCCCACCCTGTAATTAACATAAACGAATATTTTTGCATCTGAAAGTATCAACATGGGATACAGAGAAGCAATTGACTTAGGTGAGCACAAAAATGACACAGTAGTGAGAAAGAGGAGTTGGAGAAAGGCATTGGAGAGACAGAGAAAGGAAAAGAGGGATGAGGAAGCAGCACAGGGAATGCCACAAGAGGAAAAGGAAGACAGAGGAAAACTGCAGCGTAATGCACATGGAAGGAGAAAGAAACAATAAACAGCTGAACATAGTGAGAAATGTAATATGAGATTGAAAATATAGAATAATGAGGGGGAAAAGAGAGGATAAACATCCAGACAACAGAAGAGGGACAAAAAATAAGCTTGTGTATTAAAACAGAAAAAGTAGGAAGGTATATTAGAAAACAAGTTCTCCTTTCTACCCTTCCCCACTTGGGGTGGGAACATAATCCTCTTAGAACCCCCGAAAGCCCAACAAAATCAGTAACCCTCATCATCAATGAAGAACCTCTAATTAAATGAGTAGTCTAATAAATCTTAATACCTTCTAAAATAGAGGAAATAGCTTCTTGTAGCTTGTAACTTTCTTAGGAGGCCAGAAGGTCAAGGCTAATTTCCCACAGATGGTGGAAGTATTTTCCTACCGAACTTCCTTCTCCTACCCTTTTACTTCTTCACTAAAACAAATGAAGCCAAAAATAATTATACTCTTCTTGTTACCATTAGGGAAAATTTCATGAACAAAGTTTTCATGTGCAGAAAGAACAAAGCCAAACAGAAAGCATGTGTCTTTGCCACTTATTAGAAAGAAAGGCAGAAAATATACTTGAGGTCTTTTAGCTGGTACTAATACACCATGCAAAAAAATATAAATAAAAACTTTGTAATTTTGATCAGACACACCGGTTTTCAGCCTAGTCCATGTTAATGAGGAAATGGCAGAATGCATTTGGTATATTTCAATAAGTATCTAAACTTAAAAATTGATAAAAAAAATATTTTAGAAGTCAGATTTCTGTTAAAGCAAGCAAAAAACTTGATTGAGTGCCCCCCCCCCCAAAAAAAAAAAGCCAACCAAAAAGCAACTACAAAAATTAATCAGCTGGTTTTGTTAAAATGAAACAGACCTACCCCACTAAAAACACTGAGTCTCTAACTTCCCCATTAATTAACCAACATTTTCCAACAGAACCACACATTAGAAAGTAAGTGTCGAAGAGGGTATGACATCTATATATTCCCAGTATATATATCCACTCAGTTTATACATATCTGTAATTACATGAATGTTCATTATTTTCCTACTTACAATTCTATTTCTCATGAATCATGCATTACTCCAAATCTGTCTTTGATCTCTTCATTTAGCTTAAACTTCTGCTTCTTATTCAGTAGATTAATGAATGCATATAACTATGTATATGAAGAGACACCGCTTTCAACGTGCATGCAAAATGCTTGCATGTATGTGCAACTGCATAAAAAAAACAGCAAAAACCTGAGTTCCTATGCATTTCTCTTTACGTAAAGCAGCTTTATTAACTAAAAATAACTAGATATTTCAACATAACTAGTATCGTTTAACGTAACCAGCATCACCAATTGAAGCATGGAAGAAGTGGGTGTAATTTGGTGTTAAATCACTACATAGTCTTTCTAGGTACCAAAAATGACAGCATGAAACAAGATGGAATTAATCACTCTCTTTTAAATGAGGATTTATTATCCTTTTATACTCACCTGAGGAAGAACACTTATTAAGTGTAATTGACTTGTTATTAGACAAATCAATAGTCTTTTATTTCCTCCTCATTTTCCTTTTAACTTGAATACACAAACACCTGTCAAATACCAAAATGCCATAGTGAAACAAGCCCTGATGAAGAAAAGTAGAAATGCTGTAGATCTTACAAAACTGGCCAACAATATATCATTACTGGAGGAGGTTCATTTAGCCAAACTTTTAGCAGCTATTTATTTGTACTATAATTGCATTAGATGGATTGCTCTAGTTCTACACTGTGAGAGCAGGAGCGTGGATTCTGCAGGACTGAGTTGCTTCATGGAATAGTAGCAGAGAGACAATCTGCTTTTCATGTTATTTGCTTACATCCACCTACTGCAAACCTCTCAGCTCTTGCTAATTAATGAGCTGAGCAGTGGCCACTGAGTGGAAGAAATTCTCTCAGATTCCCACAAAACTGAGCTGCCAGCAAAATTATACTTCTTGGTGTCAATCACCTCAATTGAGATGTCAATCGTACAGCACAGAACTTCTGAGTGGAGATGAATCACCAAGCAGGAGAATCTACTGAAATGGATAATTAACAGAAGACTTTTGAAGGTTTTGTTTTTCTTGGTTACAGCTTGCACCTTGTTGCGTATGCACTTTCTTCCCAGGAACGTGCAGCAGAAAAGAAAGAAGGGGAGCCAGGGGAAGTACGGACTCAGGAGACCTGGTGTAACTTGTGTCTTCCAGAAACGGCACAGAGCCAGCTCATTTCTGGGTGTCAACACAACATGGTGCTACTGATCCATTTTCTCAACAGAAAACAGTCCTGGTCACTGTGTGTGGAATTGCAGCAAGGGCGGAAACCTCCAAAAACCTTTTCAGTGAGGACCCACGAGCAGACATGGTGAGCCAGGCACTGCACATCGGAAGGTGTGATAGACAGTTTTCCACAATCTGAGCATCAGTATATGATGCTCCCATGACTCTTCAGGCAAAACATTGAGTTAATAGTACTTTATCATTAAATAAATAGATGTAATGCTTATAGTGTTAACTATACTTGTAAAACAGCTCAAGCTGAAAACAAACCACCAAACCCACACCGATTTCTGTATACCTAGTGTAGACTTCTAGGATTTTATGCAACAGTGCCCATCCTGCCCGAAGTCATATTTAATCTGAAACTTTGTAACACATCATTTGCTAAAATGCATGTTAAGAAGAAAATGCTCACTGGACTAGAATACATTAGACATTGCACAGTACCCATTTCAGTTTACCCATAACAAAGATTTTAAAAGAACAAAAAAAACCTAACCCTTCTTACAGGTTGTCTTTCATATGCTTTGCTGTCCTAGACCCACTGCTAGCACATACTACATACTCTTTCAATGTCAACCAATTATTTTGTTTCCAAATAATGTTAAAAAAAAAAAATTGGTTTGGTTTGGTTTTGGGTTTTTTTTAGAATTGAATAGACATGGAAGAAATATGTGACAATCCAGCATCTCACGTCCCCATTTACCTCTGCTTTACCCCAGAAAAACAACTGAATGTTAAGAGTGCTTTACAACAGAAGATATTTTTACCATGTTCCATGGGACCCCCAGCAGGAAGGGGAAGAAAAAGACATAATTTCCTTCCTTTCATTTTTTACATAGTGCAGGTAGTTACTCATTGTCGTTTAATGCTGTATCTACTAAGAAGGGATTTTGTATCAAGGGAACAGGAATAAAAGCACCAAAAAACAACCCTGATTGAGTGTTACATTATTTAAAGACATTCCAGTGCCTTATGCTCATCAGATAAACTTGTTGACTTACTATAAACTTGTCACAACATCAATCCAAGTAGAACTTTGCAGCAAAAGGTAGCCTTTTCCGTAAATACTTGCAATGAATACAAATACAAAAATTTGCATTTATATCAGTACTACCTATGAATTCACAGCTTACAAGTCATCAGCAAGCCCATGCAAAGAACTATCAGAGCAAAGGCAGGGAAAATCATCTAACTAAACCCCTTTCTTTCTTTTGTAAATGTTTTAATTATGTTTTCTCAGTGATCTGGCAAGTTCACAAATGTGGTGGTGGTCCCTTTCCCTGCCTACCTGTGGTAGAGGCCTGCAGGCAGGAATGACTAAGCTTACCTCCCAACAGGCAAGCTAGCAGGTATTGTGAAAAACAATCCTGTGAGCACTGAGAAACTGCTGAGCACTTGTCTTCTTTGTATTTTGATTTGAATTATGTAACTTGGGCTACGTTAAACTACTCTGTAAACACCGAATTCACTCCTTGCAAAGAATCTACATATAGGAATGGATTCAAAGCTCAGAGAAATGACATGACTTCAGTGCCTCTCAGTACCTGTTTTACCTACACTGCAGCAGTGCTCAGGGGGTCCAACAAAGCTCTGGTCCCATCTTCCTGTAAGAAAGAAGAACTTCCTTTGAAAATCCTATACTGCTAACAAGCGGCTTGTGGTGTCATCCTTGTTTAATTGTTATCAGAGTGCTGTAAGGGCTGGTAAATGGCTTCATAGAAGTTAACCAAAAAAGAGTTAACTAGAAGTTTTCAAAAACATTTTAAGAACTGCTGAATCATTTTCTGGAATGTTTTGAATGAATGAATTATCAAGCCTTGAAGAAATTTGTAGTAAACAAATTCACAGACCACCATAAACTGGACTGGCTCCAATTTTCTGGGGAATTAGGTGACTGGTAACCATGATTCTATTTCATGGCATCAGATTCAGTTAAATTACTTGTAAAATAATTAATATTGCATCTATCTTTCTTGAAGTGCTTCTGTGACAAGTTTTTAACTATGGTTCCAGCTATTACCCTTCAAAGAGCTTTTATTTGGTTACGCTGACATAAAAGTAAACTGTTAGTAATTCCTCCACTGCCAGGGCTTAAATCAGGATGAGCAGTCAGTGGAGCAAATCAGTTTGAATTCATCCCTATGGCAGCAGACATCGTCTACCCTTTAATCTCCACAGAGCTGAGGCGTACCGGCAGTAGGACACCTCCAGCCCGCAAAGACAATGGCAATACTGGGAGCTTTAGGATTTGATGCTTCTCGCTAGGGTCAGGGGCACTCATGTGTGCATGGAAGTTCTTGGTGCATGAAAGACGCTCAGAAAAAGCCTTCTCTCCCACTCAACAGTTCAAAAAAAAGAAAAGAAAATCTTTTTATACAATAATCCCAGAAGACCAAACTTTGGGTTAGCCTCATGACTAAGTAAAAGTAGTTTTGTGTCAATGTAGTGTCTGAAACTAACTAAACATTGGTAATGTTTGATTGTGACTGGGAAGCACGTTATTGTTTTATCTCCCAAATAATGACTAATTTTCACTTCATCCATGTTGAAACTGTTAAGCTATAACCATGACAACTTAGGAAACTCTGGGTAGGTATAGATGTTAATTTGAGACAAACTTGATTACTGCCTTTAAGGTAAAAAAAACATAGAGGCAACTGTTAGAAAAACCCACCCAGACATGAAGGTTCTTGATCCTACAAAATACAGCTCAGTAACAGGGCATAAGAACAGATGTAAGGCTGTTCTGTTTGACAAAATTGCCAAGGAAGCAGCCCACCCACATTTTAATTTCAAAGTCTTGGAGTGTGTGGCAGACAGCTTTCCCATTTGCCAGCCCCCCAGATACATATACTGAGTTGGATTATTGAATTAAATGCATTGAGAAGAGCAGTGATCTGCAAGTATGCAGGTTTCTACAAAAGTAAGACTGAACCATGTTTCTGCCAGGCATCTACTCATTCTGTGATAGCTTTTGCGTCCCATAAAACTGGTAACAGTTTTATTAGATTTATTGTACTTAGGCTGTAACTCATGAATTGAAACTGAAGTTTTGATCCAGAACTCAGGTCACAATGAAATGTCATAAAGATAAAATGATTAAAAAAGGAATTAAAACATAGCAGAAGGGAGAAAAACAAGATCAATGGTTTAAATTTTATATTGCAAGTATTTAGTTAAGCCTCCTTGCTCTCTTCTGTGTTTCCCTCCTCCTGCATCTCTTTCCTATTGTCATCTTAGTGTACATCTTATGTTGTTGAAAGGAAATCTTGACACTAACAATAAGAAGTTGGAAAATAATTAACACTTTACATTTGGTAAACTACATTATGGCTTCACTTTCAACCAGTTCCTGGGGTGCAACTGTAATGCTGCCAAATTTTGTGATAGAAATTACTACTATTAAAACAATTAAACAGAGAAGGGAGAGTGTTTAGCTGATGAATAGCACAAAAATAATTTTACAAGAGCCTTATACCTACACTAATTTTAATCCTCATTCTAAAACAACAGTGCTAGTAGTATGTCTGTTTTGTTTAACTTTTACATAACATAACCAGGAGACTAAAATAATGACCCAGAAAACAGTCTGATTTTTTTTCCTTTCTTCTATACTGTATTCAGTGGTACTACCTCACAGTACAGAATATTTTTAATTGTTATGTTTTCTAAATTAATTGCTAAATCACTTGATGTTGACTTATAAAGAAGTAATCTAGTGAGGCAGCCCATAAACAGCAGTTAAAACAGTTATATGTGGAGTCCAAGTAGTACAGGGGCAATATGTAACAGTAGGTATTTCGGAGCACAGCAGGATTAGAGAGTGACAGAAATCCAGAATCAACATGAAAGATCCTAACTGACACAGGATTACTGCACCAGTCTGAGTAGGCTTGTTTACTGGTTTAACTTCTAGGTGTATAATTTCTATAATTAGAGTCTGACCGGCTAAGCAACATTGCAATGCAGCTGCAACACCCTAAAGAAATTTGAGACAGGCTATTAAAGAATGATTTATGAAGCAGGCTTTTGTTCAACCAAGTGATTAGAATTTAATAGCAGTGCCTACTTAGTGTTGAACTGGAGGTAACTAAACTGAGAAACAATAAACAAGGTGGGGGGAAAGGGGGGGGGAGGGAAGAAAAAGAAAACCAAAGCATTAGCATCATAGTAAAGTAACCAAAAAATTCCATCCTTCTATTTTAGCAATATCTCACCCAAAATGTTGTATTGAACTGCTACAATGGATTATTTTTCCATCTAAAAAAAAAAAAAAAAAAAAAAGAGCTGCAGTATGATGCTTAACAAAAACTTATGTTTGTTCCTGGGAGCTGAGGAAGGGTAGAAGGAATACCTGAAAAACGTGCTTTGGGAGGGGGGAATTCTTTAAATGTTGTACTGTTGAAGGCCTTAGTTTTGGAAAACAAAATGTACAGAAAAGAGAAAGAAGAAAAAATTATTTAAAACATCTTAGAGCTGATAATAACTTTTTCTCCCTAAACAAACTTTCTTACTAAGTGGTGTCCTGTCAGTTGTCAGACAAGTCTGAAACCTGATTCCCATTAAATTTAATGAGAGTTGATTGTGTTTGCAGGTTGTTTGACCATTAGCACACATTTCTGTTGGGAAGAAAACTGCCTTACTCATACAGGCCCTTGTAACAATGAATGACAGCAAGTCTATTTAGTCCATTTCTAATGGTTTTTCAAAACAACTTTGCAGTAAGAAAACCAGAAATGATGGGTGTCAGAAAGAATATAAATTCAACACAAATAGGCTCTGCTCATTAGTGGATGGATTTGAAGTACAGATTTCAGTTGAAAAAGAACGTACACAATTGCAAATGAAGACCTACTATGCCTACTAGCAGCAGTAGGGGATATTCATTCAGAGAGCTCTGTGTGCTGGTCAACTATTCAGTAACATACTCAGAAACAAAGCAAGGGCTGAGGCTTACGCAGAAGCTATAGGAACAGTCCCACCAAACAGCTCTTTGCAGTTACGAGCAGGTACCTGGATCACTTCAACACCATCTAGTACAATATAGAATGTGCCTGGAGTGCCAGCAGTGGAACAAAAGATACAATGAGCAGACAACATTAGGAAATCTAGAAGATAACTTGTGAAGAGTTGTGTCTCAAATTTTTTGTGACTACTAAACCACGTGGTTCATCCTAGCAGTTGTCTTTTTGATTTTCTGCTCTCATAATGCTCTCGGTTTTTTTGTGTGAGACACAAGCTTTTAGGAAGGATTGAACATGATTAGACAAGCTGGGCTAAGAAAATTATTCTGCACTTTATAAAATTGCTTGAAAATGGAGGTGAGGGGGACAGAGAAGCTAGCGATGTTTGTGCTGACAAAGATCAATGAGGTATGACATTTGTGACGTAAAGATGCATGAAATCTGTACAGGAAAATAAAGACCTGATAAGATGACCTTGTTGAACATGTTGAACGAATTAGAATGGTACAGGGCAATCTAACTGGTAACTTTGAGAGAAACAGAGAGAGGGTATGATGTTATTAAGAAACTCAAAGTGGAGAAGGGTGTTGATATTTACATAGAAGATGAAAAATCAGACCATCTAAGAAAAAAAAAAAAGAAAAAAAAAGGAGACAAAAAAAAAAGGCATAAAAGAAACAGCAAATAGTAGTGGTGTTTGGACACACCAGGGATTTTAAGGAGAAAAGAGGTATGCCGGTTTGAAACTTTTACAACAGTTAAGACAGTATGATTGATTGAAGGAAAACAATAGTGTGCTATGGTCCAGTTTCAAGAATGCTTGTGGAAAACACAGTTGATTCATGTGGAAGGAAAACAGGAAAAGAAAAACAGAAACTGTGGAGGGGAGGAACATATGAGGCAGATAAAATATTATAAATAATTTCTGTAATATAGCAATAAGCAAATATCACTCTTCCTCTCCAGAGTAGGTGGCTATCCCAGAGGGCTTTGAATCAGGCTTGAGCCCTGCAATATCTTCTTTCCTGCTTCTGTTTTCCATTCTGACAGAGGATTTTAACCTAACCAACCAGCCACATATCATGTTGAAAATGGCAAAATACCTTACCTTTGAAAAACAGAAAATTTTATTTCCTCCATTTTTACATGGAATATTTTCTCCCCTTCTTTCTCTTTCTTTTTCTTTTCATCCAGGTCATTGATGGATAAATGGAAGGAGACTGTACCCAGCACTGACTCCTGGGGAACACCACTGGCTACAGGCCTCCGGCCAGACCATTGATCACATACATCCCTCTGAGCTCTGCCTCCCAGCCAGTTCTCAACCCACCTCACTATTCACCCACTGAACTCGCACTTCCTGAGCTTATTTATGAGGATTTTATGGGAGACAATGTCAAAGGCCTTGCTGAGGTCAAGGCGACAACATTCACCACTCTCCCATCACCTACCCAGCTTGTAATTCCATCATAGAAGATTGTCAGTTTGGTGAGGCAGGATTTTCCCCTTAGTCAATCCATGCTGACTACTCCTGACAACCTTTTCCTCCGCATGCTTTGAGACGACCTCCAGGATGAGCTGCTCCATTACCTTTTCAGAGATGGACGTTTGTTTTTTTTTATCCAAACACATGAGGGAAAACCACTTAGAGGTGTATTTATGAATACAATGACTGTAGGTAGCTGTTGTACGTAAGACTCCTCTATAAAGCACGTGAAACATACAGGTGCCAGACTATGTTAAAGCTACTTATATTATTTCATTGCTTTGTCTACATAATTTTAAATTTTCAGGCCATAAAATAGAATTTTCGTTTTTAATTTTTAAATTATCTGGAACAAAAAGCTGGAATACAATGAAATTCAAATAATGAAACATTATATTATCTGCAATAGTAAACCTAGCAGTTTCAATATTCTTTATCTTCTCAATAAGGAGGAGAAAATTTGGATAGAGCAGAACTACCTTGTAACCTTCTAGGAGCGGCTGAGATGGGTAACATTAGGATTGTTTTCTGCTGTCACTGCAGTAGCCCTTCAACATTCCCAGCAGTGCCACGACAGGGCCAGAGAGATCATTT
This sequence comes from Microhierax caerulescens, assembly GCA_035590215.1. NCBI lineage: Eukaryota > Metazoa > Chordata > Aves > Falconiformes > Falconidae > Microhierax > Microhierax caerulescens. The sequence continues at coordinate 11,200,810 of JAVJGJ010000034.1, read as the reverse complement.
TTAATGACTGTACAACCAGAAATATTTTGCATGATCTACATCTTAATTGCTCTTGTTCCCAAAGAACAGAACATTAAGTTTTCCAATACACAGCAGGGGACTGAAGACCCTCTTTAGAAAAATTATGATGTAAATACAGGACGACAGAGGACTTTGAAACCCATTCACACAGTTGCTATTCAGAGTAACACTTCTATTTCAGTTACAGAGATATCCTTTTACTGCTATGATTCTTTAAAAGTTGATGTGGTTTTTTGTTTGGTTTTTTTTAAGCTCTGCTTATCCCTTTATCTAAAGGCAGCTCCTTATGGGCAGTCCTCACAAATTAAATCATAAGAGTGCATACAAATAACACCTTTTACTCATTAAACCAACTAAACAGCTATTAAGGATTTGTCACTGACCTTTGAGTTGATTTTTCTTGTTTTGGAAGCACAAGAGTAGAGGTGAAGTTTGTAAACAGCTTGCACGTGTACAAGAGAGTCATAACAAGAATAACTCAGATTTTCCACATCGAGTCAGTCTTCAGTGCTGCCTTTTAAGCTCTGAGGAGAACAAGATCCTGCTCGGTCTGGCTGGCCTATAGCACTGCCATAACAAAAAGGCACACACATTTCTTCAGAGAATAGTTCCAAAGACCGTAATCAGGAGCTGGTGCCTTTACAGATTACTGGCAATCGTTTGCCATAACACTCTGAAAACAGTGCTTAATCCTTTTAAATAGAGATCCCAAGTGATGGCCACCCTTTTGCTTTAGTCCAAACAAAACGCCACATTCACAAAAACATTAAAGAAATGAGGAGCAATAGACTTGTCTGGGCCAAGGACCTGTTAGGAAAAAAAAAACAAACCAAACAACCAAAACCAACCAACCCACACACCAAAAACCCCAACAACAAAACAACAAACAAAAAAAACCAATACCACCCCACCCCCACGTTCAGGGAGCACGGTTATTTATTCAACTCAGGATACATTTCAATCTCAGTGATTTTGTGGGCTTTTCTTTGCCTTTGCAGGTGGTTCAAACTAACTGTTGAAAATTTGCTTTGTAATACTTGATGCTACTTTTTCTTATCCCGAGGTGTTCAGGCATTGGATCTTCCACCTCATATTTGCGTAGTCACGATTCATCATGACAAAGTGCTACCCTTTCCCAAAGGATATTGGAACAGAACGGTTAAAGCGTATGTATGTTTCAGCAACTGAGGAAATAAAGCCTTCTGAAGAGGGAAATGCAGGGTTACTTGTCCTACAAGGATGATGATGTTGTTTATGTAGTGTACAGAATGCAGTCTGATTTGTGACAATGTATCAGCATTTCTTTGCTCTAACTAAAAAGCTTGGTGAGAACTGAATTAGTATGCTTCCTTTAGAAATCTTCCCCTGGCTTAAAGACTTTGTCTCAAAAACCTTAAAGTTCCTGTTGCATGCGATAATCTTCCACATAGTAAAGTGTCTTTTGTGTATTTCACTGAGTTTAAATAAAACATGTTAACATTAATCCAGTTTTTCCTGTTCCGGGTTGGAACATTATTATTTTTAGATTAGTTTGTCAAATTATTTTGGATATAAAATATAAATATATTCCCTCATTAAATCTATATCCAGTCTCATTTGGGTTGCATTAATTCCCTCAAAGTCAAATCTTGCTTCATTTATGAGATTAGTGGCATTGATTTCAGAGGCTTAAACCAGAAAAATACCTGCACTTAATGGAGCAATCGTACCAGTCCCATTCTGTTTGTAAAGTATATATTAATTGTAAAGACATATTCCCCACACACACACTTTTCCCCTCCTCCAGTAAATGAATTAGCTATGTTGTTCTTCAGATAAGTGCATGCTTTTCAAATAAAGGCTTAGTCTCTGACCCTTCTTTAAGGCTGATTATATCTTTCTTTTTTTCTTAGCTTGTTTCAAACTGAACTTCACTTGACCCTGCATCGACAGTGACTGAAGCCTTTATAAACTGAGTATGATGTTTAATTTTGTCTTATTTTAAAGTGGTTTCCCTGCAAAGGATACTTAAATGAAAGTTACAGGCATGACAACGTTATCTTCCAGGCCAGTAGCTTGCTGTACGTGACTCTGAAAGCTCGCTGGGACACAAGAACAAGCAGCAACTGAGATGCAATATCAGGTACAAATAAATCCCTGTATTTTATCCGTAATCCTCATGGACTGGAAGTGAGTACAATGTAGTCCTCTACAACTTTATTTAACTGCAACAGTCCAGAAGGTTTGCAAAACATTGCCTTATCACCAAAGCCTGACAACACCTCTGTTACCCTTTCAGAAGCTTCAGAGCCAGTGGAACAACGAGCCAGAACTAATAAGCCTAGAAAGCAGACAGGAGGGATCAAGAATATCGATATCCTGAGTCATGCCAAGAATCTAGAAATTGCCAGGTAGCATTTCCAGCTGATCTTTGAAAGCAATTCACACAAACATCACCCCCAGCCCCCTGTTGCAATTTAACATTGACTTCAAGAGAACAAACATACCAATGAGGCAACAGAGATTTTAAATCCTAGAATACTAGGTTGGAAGGGACCTCATGGATCATTCAGTCCAACTTTTCTTGTCAAAAGCATGATCTAGGCAAGATGGCCCAGCTGAATCTTAAAAGTCTTCAATGCTGGGAAACCCCTGGGAAGGTTATTCCAACAGCTAACTGTTCTCAATGTGAATAATGTTCCTATTGTGTCCAGTAGGAATCTCCCCATGGGTAAGCTGTACCTGTCACTCTCTGCCTTTTCCATGGGACCCCTTGTAAATGGGAGTTTCCACTTTCTTTATAGCCATCCTTTAAATACTGGAACATAGTGATAAGGTCTCCCCTGAGCCACCTTTTCTCAAGACTGAACAAATCCACTTCTCTCAGCCTTTCTTCATTTAGAAGCTTCCTAGTCCTTTGATCACCCTTAACGTCCTTCTCTAGACACTCTTTAGTCTGTCCTTGTATAGCAGGGACCAAAACCAAACCTGGTATTCCAGCTGTGGCCTGGCAAGCAGAGTAGATTGGGATAACGACTTCTTTATCTCTGCTGGTGATGCCCTTGTTGATGCAAACCAGCATCCTGTTGGCTTTTGTTGCCACCAAGATTTTTAATATTAGTCCTGCTCTTTCTCTATTTGCTGTCCGTAATATAAACTGACAGTGAAGTTGAAAAAAAGAAAAACTGAGAAGGCAATTTATGTATCACAGTGAAAAATAATTCCTTGCTGGCCTGAAAGCATTTGATTAATATTCTGTAACAGTGATGCAAACAAATAGTGATGCAATTTCTTCCAACCTCACCTCCTGGGAGACACCATTAATTCACAGGAAACTTGAATATAAGTTTATTTTTTTTATCTCTAGGAATTCCTTTCAACTGGTTACGTAGAATAGAGTAAAAAATTGAATAAATAATTCTTACAACACAAGAAAAAGTCTGAAGGAGATCATAATGTGTTTTTATGTATTATAATGATACAGAAGACCACTCTGTTCATCGTGCTTCATTCTAGTCACGTATGTAGTCGTGACAAGTGAATTCCTATGCATTTTGAGTTAACTACATGCATAGTAATCTGCAGAATTACAATCCAGACAAGCAGGTATAATCCATATTTATCTCCCTGGATTAAAGCATCATCTAGGTGCATTATTTTTCATATGCAGAGTGGACTATAAAATGTTCTTTGGACTATTTAAATAATAAGCAAAAACCTGATAGGATTTTAAAAGTTTGTTAAGTGTAAACACAATTTTTTAGTAGTAGGTGAAGCAAAACATTTGTTACTGACTGTAGGAATTCTTGCATGAAAATAATTCTTCATATTATGTTGGAAAGAACTAAAAGCCTAAGTGAGATCGATTCTGACTATAAATCCAAACCCAAACTGGCTTTAAAGCTTATTTTTAAACAAAAATGCTACTGATTTAAAATGTTGAGTATTCTCAATATTTTTCAAGATGATAAAAAAGTATAAATTTATGTAAAGTATGACAAACATATATAGACAAAACCAGTAGTAATAGAAGCAATTCTGCAAAGTTGTGAACAGCTTAATGAAAAGATGAAATATTTGTGAAGAATGTATGCATATACTGAAGCCATTAGAATTTCGCTACTTTCTTAGTCCCTGCTAACAACTGAATGGCAATAAAATAGCCCTCTACACAAGATTTGTCATTATACATGGTGACAGGCAACACCGACAGAATATGTGGGAGTAGGGTATCAGGTATGTAAATGAAACATGTCATGTTAAAGAAACATCACAAAATATAATACTATACAAAGTCTCTTTCAACAGAATTCATTGGATAAGAGAGTTATTGGTGGTGTTGACTGAAACCCCATTTTTCAATTCTTTTTATTAATCTGTTGCTTTGTGAAGCTAGCATGCATTGAAAAGACTGCAAAAAAATAAGAAGATGGTATTGTGAGTCAGAAAATTAACCTTTTGCTTCCTATGTCTCAAAAAGCTTGGGTTTGTGCATCAGCTAATGCAAGGTATGAATCTTTCAGGAACTGACATAACAATATTTCTATCCCCAAGTAATTACGTCTTCTTGGATATGGAAGGTAAGTGACAGCTTCCAGGCAATAAATCTGCTTAAAATTGAAAAGGAGAGAGGAAGAGGAAATGGGGGACAGAGAAGTAAGAGAAAAGAAACATCGGTATCTGGGTATTTGATTGATAACTGCCAAACAAATAATAAATTAATATTCAGTAGCTCATTCAAACCATATGCCTACTTTAGAGACACTTTAACAATATTCAGAGCTCACAATTTTTAAGAGTGGCAATTTAATTATCAACATAATAGTTTGATAATGCTGATGAAATTGGCTATGTCATCGTTATCACCTTTGTTGTATACTTTAGAATGGATTCAGCACTCCAGAGTTACCAGCTGATGTTACCGACAGTGGCAAGGAAAGCATCTGGTTGGATAAATGTAGCTTCTTGCCACGGTACCTACTGGACTGCTATTCTGTCAGGGCAAATCTGAGGGTATTCCTCTATATGAAAACGTACCAAAAAAAAATCCCCAATAGTCCCTTGCAACACTGATTTGCACAGAGTTGATGGTTTGCTGTCAGCCAGATAAATCAGACCGCTCAATGGGAAATCTGGTACCCAATTTTTGCCGCTCCAAAGTTCAAGTGATGTAAAAATTAAACAGAGGTTATTTATACTTGGATAGATATGATTCAGTGAAAAGGATGCATGATAAGAAGGGCTCCATAGAAGAGTGGTATCTTTTCACTGACTTTTGTAATCCAGAAAGGAGATTAGTGGGAGGGGCAGAAATCAATAATGTTATACTAGCCCCTTTTCAACAATATGTGAAAAGGAGTTTGTGGAATCTATGCAAAACCTACCTTGGATTGTGGATAACTTTTATCTCAGCTGAAAGTTATGACTGAATCAGGTGGGTTTGGGGGTTTTTATATTGGTATGGGACATGACAAAAAAAAAAAAATTGTTCATTAAAACATTTACTTTACCTTATGAATTACATATAAGCTAGAGCTACTGATATGTCACCGAGTATATGTTTTGGTTTAGCCCTGGCCAGAAACTAAGCCCCACACAGCTGCTTGCTCATTTCATCAGTGGGATGGGGGAGAGAAGTGGAAGAGTAAACTCACAGGCTGAGATTAAAAAAAACCAAAACAAACAGGTAAAACAAAAGCTGCCCACGCAAGCAAAACAAAACAAGGAATTAATTCACTGTTTCCCATCAGCAAGCAGGTGTTCAGCCATCTCCAGGAGAGAAGGGCAACATAACAGTTATTTGGGAAGACAAAACACCATAACTCTGAATGTCCCCCTCCTTTCTTCTTCTTCCTTCAGATTTGTATGCTGAGCATGATGCCATATGGTATGGAATACGCCTTGGGTCAGCTTCCTGGCTGTGACCCCCCCGAGCTCCTTATGCACCCCCAGCTCCCTTGCTGGTGGTGTAGGGTGAGGAGCAGTAATGGCCTTGGCTCTGTGCCAGCCCTGCTCAGCAATAACAAAAACATCCCTGTGTTAGCAACATTGTTTCCAGCACAAATCCAAAACATAGCCCTATACCCACTACTGTGAAGAAAATAAACTCTTATCCCAGTCCAAACCAGCACAGTATAGAAAGGCATCACTATTCACAAATTAACTTCACAAATTCTGTGCACCATCATCTTCAGCTTCACAATAAGAAATATTTGGCTGTGGCATTCCCTCAGCTGAGTTGTAAATATCACAATGATATCACATAGATTTTACAAAAACAAGACTTAAAACATTACAGCAAATGAAACCATCAGCCCGGCCTGCCCAGACCCCCCTGCAGGGCCGCCAGCCCCCCAGCAGGGCAGCACTGCCCCAGCCCCGTGTCCTCTGGGGACTGATGAGGGTGCCCTAGGAGCTGGAACACTTGCTGACATACAGAGGTGTCCCATCACTTCTCCTTCCTTGCCTATCCCTTTCGAAGAGTCTGTAGCCATCCATTGCAGCATTCCAGTTGTACAAGGGGTCCCACCATGTTTCTGTGATGGCGACAGTCTTCCCACTGCATGATGTCTTCCAGCTCCTCCTGTTTGATGCTCATGCTTTGGACGCTGGAATAGATGCACTGACAGCTGTGACAATGGTGTGTTGGCCATCACTGAGGGGACTGAGTAAACAGGCTTTCAGGGCTGAAGCGTTTGGTCTCTACAGACTAAACCACAAAGTCATCATCTGTAATAGAGCTGTGAGAAACTCGCAGTCTGCATGAAGGATGCATGACATGCTGGGGTTGAGGTATTGCATTACTGACTGGCTTGAAACAGTTCACTCCAAGTCATCCGAAAACAAATCACTTAACTCTTGCAGCCTCTTTCCTTGTTTATTCACCTAATTTAAAATGTATTTATCTTAGAAGAGGTGGTGCTGTCATGAACCTATGAATGTGCTGCTCCAATTCTCTTAACTGCTGGTTTTGGCACTGACAAATGTTACAGGACCTTCACCTCTCTGAACCTCAGTTTCTCCATAAGAAAAAACAACACGTGCCCTGTAAGTCTTTCTGAGATGCATTTATGAAAATGCTAGATAAATCTTTAAATAGTTACTAAATACTAAACCCATATTTTTCTAATCCAAAATTTCTATAACACTTCACAAAAATTATGCATAAACTATAGAGTCTTGATGCTACTGCAATACAAACAGGAATTTCTCACAATGATCTTGAAAAGTTAATTCTGGCACAATAGCTGCTCCTTCCAAAATGAAAGGCTTATTTAGTATTAAAACTAATCATTTTACAATAAAAAACACTAATTCCCACAACAGTTTTGAGCATCAATTAATGTTTAGGCTTTTTAAATGTCTTGGTTATAAAACCAAAACACCTACTTTATTTTCAACCTGTCTCCGTGCCTTCCGGGCCTGTTACTAGGATGACATAGGGTTTGGCATTTTTAATTTGAGTGTTTGAGGGTTTTTTAATCTAATATACGAATTCAAAATTTACATAGGAAACACTGAAGAGATTCTTGCTCTCAGTGCTATAAAGAGTAGTGAAGTGAAGCTAATGACTAGAGAAAAGAGAAACAAAGACATAGGTTATATAAATAAGTGTATCTTGTTTGTTGAGGAGGAACAACCCACAGAATAATGGCGTAACTGCCACTCCCACCCCACCCACAAATGAGCAAAGGCCAGTTATATCTTTTAATTGAGCATTTCTTAAACAGTTAAGTGAACTAACAGGTTTTGCCTAAGGGGAGGGGGGAATACTTGCCCATTTTACTGGCTTCCAAAGGGAACAGGAATAGTAAACTGGCAGTCTGAGGGGGTGCAGAACATTGTCTTCACCCATTTTTTTCTGTGTGTATTGATTTATTACAATATTTGTCTCATATGCAAACATTGGGAGACACACAAGTCAGCTGTTATAGCTGTAATTGTGACAGACAAAAGCAAACTTCCTAGTCATTAAGGAAATATCAGAGCCAATGGACAGTAAGAACAAACTTCCACATTGCAAGAGCTCAGGGAAAACAAGTTAATACATATATGGAAAAAAAATGTCATATTGTTATTTGGCTTTTTTATTTTACTGCAGTGTTCATTCAGTGCATCTTAGGAAAAAAAAAAAAAAAGTAATTCAAAAACACTACTGTTTAAGAAAACCTGACCCAATGGTAGAGAAAAGAGGAGATATATCAATTCCAACCTAAGAAGTCATAGAAAATAATACTCAAGTTTACAAAAGGAAGTGTCACTCCTTTATTGCTACTGGTAGGCTCATGCATAGCTGCGGATCTTGGAAATTCATAACCTAATAGTTTCCAAATGCACATAAGTGGGGGTTTTGTTGGGCGTTTGCTTTTTTTTTTTTTTTTTTATTTGGATGTAGTGATGTTTGTTTGGGAGTATATTTTTGGTTTTGTTTCCTTGAGTTCTTTTTTGGTTTATTGTTTGGCTTTTCTTTTTTAAAAATAATGTATATGTATATGTAACAGTCCCAAGCAATCTGGACAGAGATCCAAGGGGGATATTTAGCATCATTGTCCACGTTCAGGTAGCAGTGCTGTTGCATTGGTCTGAAACGTCCCTGTTGGCAGTATGGGAAAAGGCCTGTTGCAAGCTCTACCACATTACTACAACCACAGCTACAGCCAGTCTCAGCTTTCCTAGGTGGAATCTCTGCCTTATACTTCTGCTGGTATCATGCAGACATAGTATGAAAAAAAAGGGAGTTTTCGGAGTTTTCTAATAAACCAGTTCTTTCTTAAGTACAGTTTTTCACCCACTCTGTTGTACTTCTGTTGTAGTTTTTCCTGAGTGATTACATATAATTATAAAATAATCAGTTGGCTAGCTTTGTATCTGGATGGGTCCAACACTTCCCCTTCTAATATTAATTCTCTTAGTTCACATTTATTAAGAGACCAGCTATACCCTTCCCAGCACCTTCAATATCCTCTGTCCCCTTTGCTGCCATTTCCCATTATTATCAACTGGGAGTTCTTGAAATACAGACTCAATTTTGTATACTCAAATGTCACTAATTGACTTAAATTATACTTCTCTTCCTCAGGCCCCTTTTGCTATGTGACTGTCCAGCCATGTATTTGCATTCCTTGTTTATATGCCCTCTCAAACCCTCTGTTCCTTCCAGCTTCTCTGACTTTTTGTTTGCTTCCCCTTCAACCAACTTTCAGATACAACAAATGAGGCAGCAGAACTGGCAGACTTCATGCATCATCTCAAACTGCTTTCGAGTTCAAATTTTCCACCTAAGTCCCAGACGTGCCAGAATGCAGTGTGTATTAAAACATATCATATCTGAACAGAGTAACAATCTCTTTACAGATAAAACCTATAAGGATCCATAGGAGGACTGTGGGAAAATTACTTTGAGTTGAGAAAGTAAAAATCAATCAGTGATTTACTGAAGTCTGCTTTAACTTACTCAGCTCTCAGTGCCACAAAACTTTTTGACAAAATGAGGAAGAAGGAGGGAAAACCCTGGACAGGGTTAAAATAATTGGAGGAGGAGGGGGCACAAACATGCACATAACAAGTTTGCTATAGGATTTCCTTAATGTGAATACATTTATGCAGAGATGTTCTCCTAAGTATAATAAATCAGTCACTTTTTTTGTAATGGGATACATTTTTTGAAGGAGACTGTAATATGAAAGACAAGTATCAAAATAGCAGAGAAGTTTTTCTTAGTGTTGGATTTTGCAAAAATTTTTATGAAGTTTGCCTAAGCTGAAAAAGCAAAGCCTTAGAAATTTTTCAGTTGTAAAAAAAGCCAACACCTTGTTCACATTCAATTATTTTGTTTTAATTTTTAATTTGAAATTTCCAGTTAACTGTATTTGGGTTTAATTTCAAAACATATCTTTCAACTTAAATTATATATCATTGATTAAAAATACTTTTATTTCATTCAGCATTCTAGTTCTGGTTCATTAGGAAAAGGAAAAAGCTCTAAAAACATGAAAAATGAAATTAAAAAGTGTCTTGATACAGTAGTTCTATCTGATAAAAAGATGAAATTTTTTTTCCCAGTATTTCTTCATTACCTCTAGAAGAAACAGTACTAATTGTTTAGAGTTTTGGATTTATTTTTTTTTTTAGGATTTTGTTAGGTGTCTTTGAAAAAAAGTCTGTAAACTGAAAAATTTACAAACAAAAAGCCAAATGCACAAAACAGGTAAAATGTATTCATGATGCCAAAAGACAAACAAAAAAACTATATCATTTATCCCATTTTCATTAGCAGAGGTATGTAGTCATCTACAAGTTTATTCTATTGTACAAAGACTAAGAAGTCTATTGAAGGTAACACAGAGCCTGACTTTTCTGGAGTGTAAAAAAAATCTTAGATTCAGAAGAAAGAAGAAAGATCAGTCTGCCATTCTAAAAGATAACTGCAGTCATACAATTATTAGCACCAAATTCCCTTAGTATGCCTACAGAAAACAGCGAAGTAACTGAAAAGGCAAGAAGGAGATTTCCTGGGAATAAGATGCTGAACAAATTAACCCCCTCCTGCATTCAGGAGACCGATGTCACTGAGAGGAACTGGCCAGCATTTCAAAATGCACAAAGCTGGGTAAAACCACTTGCATACAATAGTAGTAGGAATGCATAATATGTGGAAACGCAATAGTTTCAGAGATGGTTCTCTCAAATCTGCATCATTCCACAGAGTAAATGTGTAGAGAAGCTGTGGAAAACCACTGTTTTTTGTAAATGATAAAGCTTACATTTCCCCCAAAAAAAGGAATCTGGTAATATATGGCCAACAACTGTAATTTTTAAAATGTTCTTTTATGGGGAAAACCAGAATTGTCATTCCTACTTGTTACTGAAATCTCTTTCAAAACATTAAAAGGAGCAGTTGTGCATATTACTTGGGTAGGTGCTAATGCAGTTACATAAACTAGTTACATTTGCTAGAAATACACTCCCTAAAATACTGAAACAAGGTTTTAAACAAGCATATTTCACGAGGATCTGGATTTAATATCAGCTGAGACAAATCACTGTTAAGTGTAAAATAACTCCGGTGTAAAATAATTACTATTATAACTATCTTAAATATGGACACTATTTATTCTAAATATGACAGTACAGTAATATTATGTTAATAAAACAAAATATGCCGTAACTTGCTTGCTTTAACTATCAAGATAAACACCAATTAAAAGCAGAACCTGTCTTATGAAGTTAGATGTATTTATAATAATATTAACCACTAGAAATATAGCAGAAAATAAAAAGGAACTACCATGTTGTCTGTGGAGACTCCAGCCAAGAACATACTCCTGAAAGTCTTGCATTTTTGCTCTGTTCAGGAATATTTCTAGCTAAAGCTACCACTTTTAGAATAAAGTGACACTGGCAACACTTAGTTCGAGGCTTAGTAAAAGTCTTCCCAAGTGCTTTAAAGGGCTATTGGTTTCAGATAGACTATCAGGGAGATTAAGTTACCTTAGTTCATAAGACTTTTATTGAATCAAAATTTTTAATAATTTCCATGGAATAGTCCTACGTACCAGTTCCTGTTTCTGAGCCTACCATTTTGAAGGTTCTAGGATGTTCTAGGCTAAAAAGATGTTTGTCTCAAATAATTAATCAGAAATTCCATTCCATTTGGAAGTGTTTGATTCATGTCAATACTAATGCAAAATAGTCTCCTAGAGCAATGTTTCTTCTTTAAGCCCATAAAGAGCCATGTAAGTCTCCAAAGTAGTTTTGCAAAAAGAATATTTGAATGTAAGATATATTTGTAGGAACTGTTTGTCAATTTATGTGGTCTAGACATATAATGAAACGCTGACAAGAACTGGGATTTTTTTTTCTTTCTATTAAAAAAGATAAAAACAAGTTTCCTCTGTTCCTGGCTCTGCATTCCAGAATCTGAGGACAAACATGTTTCTCAGGGCTGTGGGCACCTTACATCAAAATGGAAGTGCCAGACTCCTCGGCCTGCCAGCGTAGCGTGGTAAAGCTACAAACCCCCTCAACCAACAAAGGCAGATTTAGAAGAGTAATGGCTGTAACAAACACCAGTTATGTTGCAGACTATTCTACATGATACATTTTTAACGAAATTAGCAATATAAACCATACAAATATTTTAGATTTATACTACTAATAATTTATTGTTGTAAACCCCTCCTTATGCCTTTATGCTCCTTGGGGAAGAGATTAATGATCCCTGCTCATGCAGTAGCTAAAACAACATGGCTCTGCACCTCACCGATTCTGGCTGTTCCTGTTTTACCATATATCACTGTATTTGTGGAATGTTCTTGCCTCCGTTTTCCCACTCTCCTAACATTTCACCTGGCCTCCAAAACCAGCCTCACTTTATTTTTCTCTGTAACAAAACTAAGGCAACACAGAGTGTATTGAGCCTGGCTGAGCCCCCTGCCAGCCCTCCCAGTGCTGCGCTTGTGTTGGTAGCTGGGGAGGTGCTGATAACACAGGGTGCTTTGGCTGCTGCTGAGCAGCGCTCCCACAGCATCACTGTCTCTCCAGCATTGCCCCCACCACTGCTAGGCTGGGGGTGGGCAAGGTCTTGGGAGGGGACACAGCCAGGACAGCTGACCCAAACTGACCAAAGGGATGGTCCATACCATATGGCTTCTGCTCAGATATAACAGCTAAGAGAAAGGAAAAGGCAGGCATTTGTTATTTATAATGTTTTTCTTCTGAAGCAACCACTATGCATACTGCAGCCCTGATTCCTGGAAAGTGGCTGAACATCACCTGCTAAGGGAAAGTAAAAACCAGCATCTTTTTTTTCCCCTTTGCTTCTACAAATGCAACCCTTGCTATTGCTTCATTAAACTGCCTTTATTTTTGACCCACAAATTCTGCCACCCCTCAATTAATTTTCTCCCTGCCCTGCTGTGCTGAAAGGAGTGGCAGCACAGCTTGGTGGGGACCTGGCATCCAGCCAGGGTCAATCCACCACACAAAGCAGAACAATCAAACTGCCCTGTGAAGACAGGCATTAAAGATTTATTTTGCATATAGATTCTGAAATATGTTAAGAGCGCAATAAATGTGAAGTTCTACCATTACCAATGATAATAATCCTGAATATTTTTGTGATAGGAGGCACTCCAAATTGAAACTGATAATATAACATTGGGGAAGATGGATATTAGTGAACCTAAAGGTAAAAATCTTTTGCCAATATCCATAAGAACTACAGTCCATCTGGATCATCAAGAGACAAAATGGAAACTAGCCTTTGGTGAACAATCAGATAAAGCTTATTCAACCGCACAGAACACTTTTCCCCTCATTTCTGTTGTCTGCTTTATGCTTTCCTTTCTTTGCTTCACTCCAAAATACAGCATGAAATTAAAGTTTATTGAATCCAAAGTTGTTTTAAAAAGAATAATTATATTTTTTTTCTAGAGAATGTAAACTTAAACATATTAATGTTATTTATATTTTTTACAGAATCAAAAGCCTTCTGGACATGGTCCCAGACAGCCTGTTCTAGGTGGCCCTGCTAGAGCAGGGGGGTTGGACAAGATGACCTTCAGAAGTCCCTTCCAGCCTCAGCCATTCTGCAACGTGGTTACTCACAACGTATGACAAGGACAGAAAGAGTATCATGAGAGTCAAGAAGTGTCCTAAAGGAACACAGACTAAAACTATATTGTAAGCTTAATACAATTACATTTAAATAGTTCCCCCAAATGTCTGCTCTCAATTACCCTCATATACATCACACTTCCTCTTGTAAGAGGTATTCCCTTACACCTTCCCCTCCTTCTCATTTATTGCCAAGTATCCTTGCACCAAGTAGGTGTTTTAAACTATAAGCTAAAAGCATTTTGTTAAAATTAACAAAATTTTAAATCTAACTTTATTAAACATTATTGATAATGTAATGGCTAAACAAACAGGATTGTTAATTGGACTTGGAAATAAAGAAACAATTTTTTACTGTCAACAATTTACAAATGCACTGGCAATGGTTTGCTCCAGCTCCACAATGCGCTTAACTGTGACATCATTTGGAGCTCCAAGCACCAAATGATTAGGATAGTCCATTCTGGTCAGGAGCTATCTGATTCCAGCAACTCTTAGGTTAAAAAAGAAAAAAAAAAAAAGTATTAAAATATCTTTGTAATCCAGGCTTTTCCTGTTAGGAAAGAGAAAAAGCAAGCAAAAGCTCAAGAGTAAAAAGCCACAAGAGTGTGAGCAAGAAAGAACATTCACTGAGATCTCAATACAGATACAGAAAAGAAGGAAAACAGACTGAGACAAACCAGAACTGATAAGCTGCAGCTTCCTGGCTATGGGCCAAACCTAAGATACTCCACAACAGTAAGGGAAAGATGCCTGCTACAAAGCCTCTGGGAGACTGGGATGAAGGAAAAAGTTTGCGAAGCTGACAAGGCTGTCTAATTATAATGAAAACCCCCAAAGAGTTAAAGTGCCTGTTATTGCTAAAATGCCTTAAGTCCCTCAGGTAGCAACTTGTATCCATACCTGCAAAAAGTGAATTTACTCCAGAGACATCTGGGATGCCAGTCACTGCAAGGAGCCAAGTCACAGCTTCCCTCAACAGCTTCTATTTTCCTTTTTGTAAAAGTATTTTTTATTTGGTTTCTCAAAGAATGATCACCAACCACAACAGCAACAGGAAAAAAAGCACCAAATTGTACTGCTTGTCCAGTTATACCGGTGGGTTGAATCCACAGGATCTCACTAACGATGAACAAGGTTTATATTTAACAACCCCGTATAAAAAACATGCTCTTTCCTCATATCCAAGAGGAAAAAGGGCAGAAATTCAATAGTACTTACAAGGGTAACCAGTCTAACTAAATGTTTCATCTCTAGAAATTCTTTGTTCAGTGAGTATGTAACATCGCCTCATTCTAAAGGCAGACACACACAACATGTTCCTTTTCTTCCAGTGCTTGTTAATTTGCTTGGTTTTACATTAAAGACTCTTTGGAGTTACCAGGTCTGATCCAGAGTGGTACATAGCTGCTACCTAAGAACGTGGCAGTAAGTGCTCGCTGCAGTTCCTGTTCCTATTGAAGGGTTTCTGTACCTGGCAGAAAACCAGCACGTTCCTCTACTAGTCAGCAGAGCTGCTGTAGTAGCCGCTCTCCAGCAGGGACCAAAGGTAGTTGCATGGCTATCATGTCAGCCAGCTATGATTAAAGTCCTGACCCCAACCACATTGCACTGTGATTCGTTACACTGATGTGGAGTTAGTTTTTTCATCTCTGCCCTGATGATGCATCAGCATCACAACAACTATCTTAAGTTCTTACTTAAGAGTGACAAAGCAAGCTACTGACTTCCACTTCTGCTATGACAACTGACTTCAGTATCTATCCAGCACAAACTCAAAGCGTGTTTCAAATCTTAATGACCACAAAATATTTGCTAACAGTGTATTTAACTGTTAAATGGGTTACACACTGATATCTACGCATTAAGCTCTGTAATTCACTTAATGCCATTGCGATGAAACAGTGCAAGTGTTACAAAATGTCTTCTGTCTACATTGTATGTTGATACCTTATATCTGGGACAACTTCACAGACCTGGTTAAGATAATCTACATGTATTATATTTGGTAATAGTGGATACTGGTGCCAGAATTTCAAGACCTGACATGGTTTAGTTTCTTACTATCTTGTTTCTGAACTCCTTGGGTCTTTTGTTATTCCTTCAGTCTAGACATTGGCTTTGAATGTTAGAAACTACAAATTAGGAAACTAATTGTCATTAAATCTCAGTACACAAGGTCTTTAATCCAAATGAAGTAACCAGACTAAGAATATAATTTAGCAGTTTTGTTTATATGTGGCACATTTGGAGACATCTTACAATATTTTACATTGTTACTATTTGTACTTATAGGTACATAACATACTCTCCCTAGGAAATAATTAAACATTTTTGCTAAAACAAACAAACAGTATCAGCATTATTTTGATAAGGAATGTATTTATACTCTGCAACTGCCTTCACTAGGGCAAGATAAATGCAAACTGATTCTATGTGGATTCTCACTTAGGTTTACAGTACTTGAATAAAGATTTCCTGTTTACATTCACATCAGTCTTATATACTCCCACTCAGTATCATATAGATCAGTATCAAACAGAATAAAAAAAAATTCAAAAGGTGGCCATCAATTATCAACTGCTGAGAATCCACAATCGCTTTATTCTTTTCCAAAGCAGTTAATCATACTGTCTTTATTTGCTCTGCATTTCAGCTTAGTGTGAAACCTATTGTCTTCGTACATCTGTGTGTAAATGTTTTAACCCAAGAGCAGATGTAGGTGCACTGTTGGTCATTATGCAGATTTTTCCATTACTGATTATGATGCACAATTTTATTTCTAAGAAAGGGGATTAATAATGGACCTGTAAAATACAGATTTCTATACCATGATTTTGGCCAAGTATTTTCCAGAGCAAGATGCACGGTACGTTTGTTCTTACAAGGACTTCACTGGAGCACTATAAATAACCAAAAAATAAAGCTTTCAAAATCATGATGTGCCTCAACATAAAAGGCTTAAATTTGGCCAATTAGTTACGCAGAATGAATAATTCAAGCAACTCTATTCATATGCACAATACTGTATAAAATTTAATTTAAGAATTTAAGTATTTGCCTCTTGTGTGAATTTTATGCCTCTAATTTATTACAATTTTCTTTCTCAGAGAAATTACTGCAGCACATTTTGACATCTGTTCTTCAAAAAAATTACAGGAAGGGTTCTTAAAAATATACTTTACAGTGTTTTATGTAAACCTGCCCATTTCTATCAGATGCTAAAACAATTATTTTAAGTTATGAAGGATTTCTTTTCATTTCATTCATATTCATTAGCGGTGGGTAGATATCAGAAGTATGTGGGTGACTGAAGTGAGCTCCAAAATTGAGAATTAATGTCTACTATAAAGTGCTGCAGGGAACAGAAATGGGAAAGATAGAATGCTCTGTATAGGAAATAACTTTAAGGAGAGGAAACAGAGCTTCTAGAGATCTTGGAGTTGACTGTCCATTTAAGAAAACGTCATAATTCAGCCTTCAGTAGTAAACATGGAAATAAAACATTCTCTTAGCTAACAGAAGCAAAGCAAAAGAATAGTGCTAGCAGTTATTAATTCTAATCAGTAATACCGGTTATCAGTATTTCATAAAGCAGTTTACAACCAAGATAGTTTGTCCCCTTTGGGCCAAGAGATAAACTGAGGTACAGGAAATAAGACAAAAAGAAATTAAATTTCCTTTTCATATCCACCAATGACCAGTAAACCAGAGCAGTAAGCCACCCATAAGTGTGCATATACCTTGGTAATGCCAGTACTTTAAAAACTGAAAATGAAAACTAAAAGCAAGTATGAAACATTACACAAAAGTAACACAACCATCAATTGCTTCTAAAAAAACCCCAACATATGACAAAACAAACTGAAAGGAAAAAAAAAGTTACATTGTCCACTACCCATTATGTGATACAGCAGATGTGAAAGGCAATGATTTGAAATACCCATGTATTAAAATATATTTTTTAGGAGTTGTAATGTAATATCAGCTCAGATCAATATATCTGAGAAACATCTTCTGCAAAGAAACAAATGTTTAGATGTGAGCTTTGATTTTAATTGTCTGATGATATTTACACAGTCAAAAAATATTCATTGTCATTACTTATTATGTATACATTGTATTTATTAAATGCGGGAATCACTATTTCAAATCTCATGAAAGCATTACAAATATAGAGTAACCAGATTATAAACTAAGCAATCTCTGAAAAGGATATTTTTGCTTAAGGGAAAATGGGTAATGATCCAGAAATTACAGGGATAGTTTGCAATAATTGACTTTTTAAACATACAAGAAACCAAAGAGGTACAAAGATCTTTTACAAAAGCAGATGCCTGCAATATTTTAAAGTAGTTATTTTTATATATCACACTTATGGGAGGAGCATTCAAAATATGCTGTAGTAGGTATACAGTCCAGTTCAGTATATTCATCAAACTCCTACCCTGCATTATTTTATTTCAGAAAGACACCAGAGGGCCATATTCTACATTGAAGGCCAAGTCCTGCCAAAGAATCACAAAGGATTTTATTCCAGCTCCAGAAGGAACAGGAGGAAAGGTACGTGGTGTATTAATTTTTATGTATTTTTGCTGTTTAAGGAGATGAACAGTCTTTCAAGACTCAAGTAGAAGTTGCCAGATGGAAAGTAGTAGATGTAAAGTTTTATCATTGTATGTACTAGCACTTAGCTGAACAAGACTTAACCTATTTCAAGAACCACGTGGTAACCACCTTTCAATAACTAGCTATGACTTCCACTAGCTCCTGAGATATTCTTTGGATGTGAGCTAAATCATTGAGGTGCAAAACTCCAACATCATAATCTTTTTCCAGTGGAATTAAAACACTGGATAATACATTATGGGGTTTTGCCTTTTATATTCATGGTGCAATCTCATTCAGTGTTAAAAGAAATTATACCTTTTAAGATTTGCATACTAATACATGATTTTTCAACATGCCCCTGAACAAAAGCAGTTAAAGTTAGATTATCTCAAAATTCAGAAGAATATATATAATAAAATTATAAACTGAGGGAGAAGGGGGAGAAAAAATTGATACTTTATTTTATGATATAGTAAGTGCTTATTAAATATTTATTAATAAAAACAAAAAGAAAGGGAATTTAGCCAGTGACTAGGAGACTTTCTTGTGCATCATGTCAGAGCATCATTCAAGTATCCTCTTTATCACAGGTTCCTTCATGACAAAGATCCAGTTTATTTCTATCAGTCTCAATCCATACTCCACACTCACAGTTAGAGCATTTATGTGAGGGGAAGGACAACAAGGCATGCAGGTAATGGAAGGAGGCTGAACATGTCTTCTATATCCTGGGCAATGACTCAACCCATTAGGTGGTATAGGAAGGAAAAAAGCAGTACAGTAATTGCATTGCCTTCTGCAGCAGTGTTTCTGGGACTCCATTATTTCCTCAGCTTTTATTGATTTCTCCCCAGCGTTTCAAGTATGCATAGTCATTTTCATCTCAGCAAAAAGAAATTCAATAATTGGACCCAGGTTCAAAATATTTTCAGCTGCTGTCCTATAGCTGTGTTCTTACATGAAGTGATTTAAAAAATATATTGCCTAGGTTCATTTTAAAACATTTTTCTTATGTAATAGAGGAAAATTCTGTAGACTAATTTCATCGTAATGTTAATATCCCTGTATTGCATACTGCATGATCTTAAAACATGAGATTTTGTTGAAACTAAAGGAAAATATTTGCATATCTTGCCATAAAATTAGGACGAAACCATTTTCTGAAAAACCACTGCATTTCAATGGAAGAAAGTCCACCTGATCCACACAGATGAGGCATACTGGCATAAACGTATGCAGGTGTACTCTGCTGTTCTTGGGAAGCAGCTGAAATAGTCTGAGTTGTACTTCAATTTTGTTAATCAAAATCACCAAAAATTATTTTAATTGACCAGAACCAGAACTGCACAATTCTCTTTTTTCCCATGAAGGACACAGGAGATGTATATGTTTTTTTCAATGATATTTTTTTTTCTTTTTCTGCTTCACAAACTATTTTAAAGGGACTTTCTGTGCCTATGTATGACCTTCTGTGAAATTAAATATTGATCTCATATCTAATTTTTAATTTTCCTTCACACTTTGCAGGAAGGCTTTACTTATATTAAGGGAATATAAAGAGGGGTCTGATTTTCCCTTTCATTGTTTACTGCCTTATACACTTATGGGTATTTGGTCATTTTGATTTTTTTTAAGGCTTTCCCTCCTTCTGATTTGTTCCTTTTTGGGGTTGTAGTTTTCCTTCAGAGTATATAGCTTCATGCTGCAGAGGATTGCTCTGGAAATGCAGGATCAGGAAACTACCTGACACAGAAGATTAATGTAGAAGACTGCCTGAACCATTATTGCATACCAAACAGAGTTCTTTGCCCTCCTTTCATCACCAATTCCAAGGCACAAAACTTTTACTCATGGGCAATTTTTATCTTCATATAAATGTCTCCTTTTGCTTTCCATCTGCCTCAGTAGGTTTTGCTTGGATTTTTATTGTAGCTATGATTTTTTTTTTCTTTTAATCTAACTTTACACCATTCATTCTCTTTTAATATATTGTCCTCCAGCCACCTATTTAAATTCCACTTAATATTTCCTTTTTCTATTATTATTTAATTTGCATGTTACAAAGAGCTCCCAGTTATACAAGAAAGAATAATTACAAAAATCTGGAATGGCAGGCACTTAGACACGTATACCATTTCACCAGAGTATTTTATTTATCAACATGAAGTAGTAAAATCCTGACTATACTGGAATAGAGAATTGTTGATATAAGTTAATTATTAAAATCATGTTGGTATCAAAACTTCAGCCTGGTGACAACACCACCTATATCGCTCCAAAGCGATGCATCATAGAACTTCCCTTTTAATCATCAGTTTTCACTGATGGTCCTTTTGTATATCTTGGAAACACACACTTTCAATTTCCATTTAGATTCTTCTCATTTAGACATATTATTTTATCTCTGTTGGTTAGTACTTGACGTCAGAGAGCTCCAGACCAAATTAAATTAGTTTTAGTTAAAGCCGATATACAATAGGCTTTTCCTGGTTATTTTATCCTGATCTAGATACATCTTCTATCCATAAAAAGAAAATTTAATCCCCTTAGTTTGCTCATAACTTTTAGGTTCTCATGGACATATTAAAATATGTAATAGCTATTCCAAAAAATAGCAAACATTTAGGTCAATTATATGAAAGGTGTTACCTTCAACCAAAGATGTTTCCAATGAGATTTTTGAGAGTATGATACTTAATACACTGCAAAAATTACTTTTGATATAGTTAATGATGCTATTCCCTACCCACATCAAGTGGAGATCTGCAATACTTTGTATCCCAAGACAATCTCCTACTTTTTTTTTTTTTCTTTTAACCAAATAACTTCAGAATCAGAAGTGTCTGGGCTGAGATATTAGCCCCTATACTATTAGGATACCTATTCCCCACTTTTTGCACCTGCTCTGAGCTTCAAAACTTGTCCATACCCTAAATGTCCCAATGTGAGTATCTGGCCTAGTTACAAACTCTACTCCTCATTAGTTTCTTTATATGATCACCACTTAATCTCTAATCTAATTAATTTATTTTATGACCCAAGTTTACTAGTTTCAGATCTTTTCAAATCTCGTTTCAGATAGTCCAAAATGCAATTTTTTAGGCTTCTAAAAAGATGCATGCCACTTACCCTTCATCTACATAGGTTTTCTCAATTTTTGTACTCCAAATTATGTTTTCTACTGTTTTGGTGATTTTCTTTCATTATCTCGTTCTCATATGTATTCATCTACATTAACTGCAACATCATTATTCTGTTTCTGTTGTTGTATACCTGTAGTTTACACTTTTGGCCCTGTAACATTTCAGTGAAAAAAACCCTCTTAAGTTTTAGCTATAGAAAGCCTCATCCACTTCCAAATTACTAAAAATGTAGTGACTAGAAAGTTTGTTGTGTTTTTTTGTTGGTTTTTTTTTTTTCTTTTAGAGAAGGGCAAGCTCTTACATTCCTAGGAAATCAATGCAGTTGACAATAAGTATTTTTGCTGACAGTCTAGTTTCTTTAAAAATAACCACTGCATAATTTACTGAGACTTATGACTCAGAAAATTTAAAATGTAGAAAAAATCAACATGGAGAAAAAACTATTTATGTTAGAAAAACAGGGACTGCAAAGCAGCTAAATCCTTCTAACAAAGAATAAGTATCAGGACAACTACATTCAACCAAATTAGACCTAGTTACTGTTGTGGACATGATTTTGTTAAGTAACACTAAGAAATGTGGATTACTTAAAGTCATCAGATGAAGCAACTTTAATTTTTATGATCAATCTGATGTTCTCTCAAAGGAAAATTTTATGACAAAATTACATGTTAGTCTTCATTGCATTCCTGTCCAGCACATGCATGCTTTTAGTTGGAGACTGAAGGAATACACAGAAGGGCTCTACTGGGACCAGTGCTGTTTATTATCTTCATAGACAGCGGCATCAAACACACCCTCAGCAAGTTTGCAGATGACACCAAGCTGAGTAGTGAGGTTAACATGTCTGAGGGATGGGATGCTGTTCAGAAGGACCTGGAAAAGCTCATTTTTTTTCGTGCCCACATCAACCTTGTGAGGTTCAACAAGGCCAAGTGCAAGGTCCTGCACATGGGTCAGGGCAACCCCTAGTACTAATACAGGGTGGGGGATGAAGGGATTGAGTGCAGCCCTGTGGAGAAGGACAAGGGGGATGAAAAACAACTAGTCATGAGCCAGGGGTATGCACTTGCATCCCAGAAAGCCAACTATATCCTGGGCCAGCAGGTCAAGGGACATGATTCCACCCCTCTACTCAGCTCTGGTGAGACCCCACCTGCAGTCACAATCCAGATCTGGAGTCCTCATCAGAGGAAAAATGGACCTGTTAGAGCAGGTACAGAGGGCCAGAGCATCTCTCCTATGAAGACAAACTGAGAGAGTTGGGATTGTTCAGCTTGGAAAAGAAGGGTCCAGGAAGCCCTTAGAGACTTTTCAATGCTTAAAAGGGGCTTATAGAATGATGGGGACAGACTTTTTAGTAGGAACTGTAGTGATAGGACAAGGGGTATTAGTTTAAAACTAAAAGAACATAGCTTCAGACTATATATAAGGAAAAAAACTTTATGATGAGGGTGGTGAAACATGAGAATAAGTTGCCCAGAGAGGTTGTGGTTGCCCCATCCATTTTACACAAGGCCCTATGTTTATCTGTTTTTTTTTATATATTGTTTCATTTACATGGCAGAATGCTTCAAGTTTTTCTCAACATCTCAAATTTTTAAGATAAGCTAAAAATAGCACTTAAGCTTTACTTTTCAGATAAATCAGTCTTGCTGATTACTATGAACCTCATAGTACCTGCTGCTTAACAGTAATCTTGAAGATATTTTTTCCTTTCTACTTTTAAAATCTTGGGAGTATTTCAGTTGTGATGCACAAAATCTAAGACTCAAGAATATCAGATTCCCCAGAATCTGTTACCATGTTAAAAAATTCCACATACTCAGATTCATTCCATTAAGAATTGTGTGACACCTGGATTTCAAACCACTTAAAAGTTGTTGTTGCTCTACTTTGAGTCCAACTCAGCTACACCTAGTTTCAAAATGAACAGTGCTCACAGTTGTTCACGTTTGAACGTATGACTAGATAATATTACACCATCTTTACCATGAAGATAATATTTCTACACCAAACTCAGACACTTGTTCAGACCACCTTGTAATCCACCTCTGAGGACAACCTCGTCACTAAAACTTGATCCTTCAGCAAGTGAAGAAAGAGAATGCAAGTACAATCAAGGTAAAGCTACTTAGGAATTCAAACAAATGTTGACAGAGGCTTTCTTTCCAAAATAGTTTCCCAGCTCTGATATCTACTGATAATGAAGGCTATCGTTATTTTCTGTACTTCCTTTTCCCATTACTCAAACAACAAACTATATGGAGAGCCAAGAGTTAGGGCAAAAAAACCCCACAGCAATGTTACCAACAGTAATACTGAAGTTCTGTTTTGCATACCTCTTCTTACCCACTACTCTAGCGAATGGGTGTTCATTTTGGTTTCTGTAATGACACCACCTGTATTATAACCCCTATTAGTCATACTGGCAAAGAACAACTGGGCATATTTTGTGTTCTGGGTGGTAAAATTCTCTAGCAGTTTTGCAGTACTCACATCATGTCTGAAGAAACCCCACGTGTGTGATGTTTATCTTCTTTTTCAGGATACCAACTCCAACTGCTCAATAAAACTACCGGAATGAATAATTTCAGCCTGCAACACTTCAGTCTATGACCAATAAATATCTGTACAGTATGTCTGATTCCCTCCTCCTACCCCCAAGTCACTCATTACTTAAACATTCCCATCTGGCCACCACATCTCTTTGGTCATTGAATCATCTCTGATTCTGGCACATGCTTCTTTCCCTCCTTTTGTCTGATAAGATATATTGTGATTATCTTTACTTTGTTCCTCCAATTTGTGGAGACAAATTAGAACGGGGAGGAAGATTTAAAACTTTGAACATCATAACTTCCCCTAGTCATGAGCTTCCAAAATATCAATATACTTTACAATTCTATTTTTCAAGCTGTTCTCAAACACTTCAGCAACATAAAAACGTTGCCACTATAGTCAGATTTCAGTCAAACAATTACCTCCTACCCATACTGAAAACTAGTATTGGTAAATTGGAATAAGCATGACAACAAGCAAGTCAAATCAGCTGAACAGCTCCTCTTTTCCATATGGAGGTATCCATTTAGGCACACTTCAAGTCTGTCAGAACCCTGTAAGTTTTCCAGTTGTTACCTCTGATATTACGTTGTGGGGGTACAGAAAACCTTTACAGGGCAAGGAGAGAGGGGGGAGGGGGAGCATTTTATTTATTTTATAAAAAAATTCTAAAATATTTCATTTTTATAAATCTCTAAAGTAATAAATTTGTAGTTACACTACTAAAAGTAAAAACCCTTTAAAGAATCATGAAAAAAAAAATAATTCTCCCCTCCAGGGCATTTGTTCAAGGTCTCATGGTGTCACAGCACTCTCCAAACTAGCTGGCTGTAACAAGGTCTTTTATCATCTCATACCAGCATACTTGTCACACCAGTCCCTCTGCTGCCTTCTTCTAGTCTCTCCTCACCCAGAGCATGCACGCACGCACGCACGCACGCTCGCTCTCTTCTTCCTCTTCCTCCTCTCTCTTCCTGGGCTGCCCAACCACTTCACAGAACCAGCCATAGCTGCACCTTGTCTACATGAGCCAACCCGCTGCCCCTGAAGCCAGCCCACAGCTGTATATTATCAATGTTAATTAACCCAGCTTCATTCCTCTACATCACAGTTCAGAATGAGGATGAAAATATTGAGGATTATAGAATAGACTATTTCAGTCAGAAGGGACCTAAACCAATCATCTAGTCCAACTGCCTGATCAATTCAGGGCTAAAACATTGTTAAGGACATTGCCCAAATGCCCCTTAAACACTGACAGGCTTGGGGCATCAGCCACCTCTCTAGGAAGCCTGCACCAGT
>JAVJGJ010000034.1:11136132-11175317 GCA_035590215.1 Microhierax caerulescens | reverse complement strand
ACCCTCCTGGGGGCACATTCAAGGACCTTCACATCCTTCCTAAGCTGTGGGGCCCAGAACTGCACACGATATTCAAGATAAGGCTGCATCAAGGTTCAGGTTCTGGTCCTATCATGTCAACAAGCACTGAATGTATCAAGATCAGCAGAATTTCCAGCAGGTCAAAAAACGGCAGGTAAGCCCAGTGTTAAAGTTGCATGCAAGAGGGAACATAATAATTCACCAAACTGCTTGGTATCTTAATTAAGCACAGAACAGCTATAGCCTCAACTGCTCTTCATGCAATCCTAGCATATTTTCCAGAATCAGAAATTAGAGTTTAAGGTCTAAAGGAGATAGTTTAAAATTCTACTTTAAAAGCAGAGTTGCTGGCTTTCAACATGTACTGCTGTCCCCTAGTCAACAGTTAGCAGAGCTGTTCTCTCCATTAGGACCTGCTCGCTCTGGGGCACGCAGTACGTGTGATCTGCTCCTGTTGCAAGCCAGGAGAGAAACTGCAGTGTGCTTAAGCAATGTAGGCCAGCCAGGAAAAGCATGGGAAAGGAGGGCATGATACATCTACACAAGTCCCATAAGGTACTTCGGTGCCTCCTCATTAGGCAGGCACTAATTAGCTTCAGACAGATCCATAACTAAGTGCTTCTTGATTTGGTTCAATGAATTAGTTAATTTCATATGATTTGACTCTCAATACAATACATGGTTTACATCTCATCAGAATGTAAACCAAAGAATTTTCAGATTTACCTGCATGGAGCCATGCTTTCTACCGGGAGGGGGGAAACCATGAAAATTCTAGTGATAATTCTTTTCATTTCATTATAATTATAATGCCTAAAAATTTATGATTAAAAACACATTCAAGAATGTCAGTGTTTTGTGAGGAGTTATGAAGATAAAGCTTCATGTGAAATACTACTTCATGGTTCACCAAACCATGCTGACATTTTTCATGGTATCAGGTTTGAATAGACCAACCCAGACTGTGCTGGAGGATAGAGAAAGGACCCAATTCAGGTTTCAACTCTGTATTTCATCAAAATTTTATATTGGTTGTTAAGCTTGTAAATCCCAGATCTTGAAATCATATGACAGAACACTATATTTCACTTTTATTTAAAAAGAGTTCAATCATGAAGAAAAATTCTCAGAATGTGAACCATTTAATTTTAAATAAGTAGTTTCTACACTTAGAACTTAATTTTTAGATCAGTTATCTTTATTCTGAGCAGTTATCACTGATAGTATTACTGCACAATGAGGAAAGACTATTTTTATTAAGACAACATTATATTAAGCATAGCATCATTTAGCTTAGACTGAGGAAAAGACTGAAAAGAACTTCAAACAGGAGCTTTATGAAGTACTGACAGTAGAGAAACCCCTCTTTTTTAATATACATATAATAAAATAAAATTATTCAGCTTCCTTAATATTATGACAGTTATTGATTTGCTTTCTTCCTTTCTTTGAAATTATATGTCTGTAATAAAGCATGCTCTTCCTAGCTTCACTAGCAATTATTTCCAATACTAAAAAGAAAAAACAAAAACCAAACACCCTGTTAAGCATTGAGCTATTTCATGAACCGGCTCTATTAAAGTAAATTATTATTATTGCTATCCTGGAAGAGATTCCTAAAGACTAAAAAAAAAAAATAATTACTTTTTCTCTTAGCTGGATTAGAATATACTTCCCATGTACCTGTCTTCATGTAACAACAAGAAGTCACCTACTATTCTATGCAAAATGCACCTGTGCAGTAATGTAGAAGTTACTCTGTAAGACATACAAATACACCTAGGAACTACTCCCAAGAGCTCTGGGTTAATAAACCTAAACAATGTGCCTAGATGTCTTATTCTATTACTATAAGCCACCACAGTTGTATATTTTCCTATTTAAATAAACACTTTGTGCTGCACTTAAACACAAAAGCATAACTCCAACTTTTATCAGATTTAAATTCAAAGTGCTTGCAAAGAGCTTGACAGGTTAAAACTCATACGATCTGCAGAATTTGCAAATACCATGTTTTGGCAGACAGAATTCATCTTATTAAAAACAATTCTCTTTGCAGATACTGCTTTTGATCAAACACAAACACCTGCCCCCAACCTAGAACCTAGAACTAGACACAGGGTAACAAACTTTTTAAGTGTATGACCCTCAGTGTATGCACACTAACAAAACAAACAATATGAGGGCCATAAGTGTACAGAAGATATCCCAATCCGTGTTATAAACCCAGTGATGATTTACTTATCAGAATTTTGCGCATTTACCAGACATACCACTTGTCAAATTCACACAAGTAAAATTTCTTTAGCACTAAGGGGTTATGAATCTAAGGAACATATTTAAAAGTATTTCATCCAAACAGATTTCTACTTCCTCTCGACATAGTAATGGGATCTCTGAAGGAAAGCAATCACCAATAAGGTATATAAAAATTCTGCTCAGGGCCCCGAGATAGGACATGAGAAACCCAATCAAGAAAGGAAACATATGCCCCCCCCCCAAAAAAAAAAAAAAAAAAATTGATTACTGAGTAGGATTTCACACCTTGAGGAGCAGCTACCTCTGCAAATTACACTTCCTTTGAAGGTTGTACAGTCTTTGTGCTCTATCCATGTAAAAATCAGAGGCAAAGTTTCTGATATAAAAATGGCTTTAGAAATGCTGTAGGAATCATGTATTAATCTTAATGTTGCTGAATTTTTGTGGAGAAGAAAATTTGCAAGATGAAAATGCAGTATAAGACTAACAGAGCTTGGAATTTATTTTGGGAAGATTAGATCCAAATAGCTGACCATTTAATGAGGCTTAGGCAGGCAACAAAGTAAATGTTAAAGGGAGTTGTAACTTTCCTTTATGACAAAGCATAGAATTATGACACCAGAAGCAGACATACTTATTTTAAAGATCAAGATACCCTACATCTTGAAGATAAGCAATTCCCTAATTTTCTGCTTTCAAATGTAAGCAGCCCAAAGGAAATAGATGTTTTCTCAGTTCTGTTCCCTTTCAGCAAAATTCTATCATGTGTAGCATGTGGTGATGCTAATGAATACACATTTATTTTTTCCAAAGGTCTGCTTCTGTTTAATCAACAAATGTTATCCAAGAACACAAGAAAAGTTTTTCCTTTTATACACTTTACTGTAGCTTAGTTCTCAGACATTCATTTTTACAAAGTGCATCATATAATCCTGTCATACTTAATGAGACAAAATTTCTACAAGCTTGAAAGGAAAACACTAAGTAATGACAATACTTTGGGGTCCAGTAAAGTACTGGCCAACATTATATCTCATATTAGCACTGAAGAGCAGTACTGTCTGCAGTATGGCCACCCACCTTCATATTTTCCCATTAACATCTACCATATGCCTAGAATATCTATTTAACTAAAACTGTAACTATTTTACCTAATTAACTAATATATTAAATCAAAGGCCAACTCTGCAAAGTTAAACCATACCAGTTATGGGTTGTGATGTGTATTTTCATTCTTACAATTATCATTGGAGCTTCTCTCTGATTATGATTAATGCAAACTGGTTAACTTTTTTTACAGTTTTAATTTTCCTAAAACATGCAAGTATATTCTAGTATTAGTAGCAGATCTTGAAATTACAGCTGAGAGAACTTATTTATCCTTTATTTACTGAATGCAGTCACCATTAGCTCAACCCTATCAATGCTTTATGAACCCTGTGTGTGATAAAAAAATAGCTCCATCTCTGCTGCTCTTCTATTTTTCAGATCTACCTTACCAAAAAATACTTAACCACATAGGATTTTCATGATCTGCAGTTTGAATATTTGCCCAGTAATCTAAAATTGTAGCCCAGTCTGAGTTTACAGTCTTCTTTGCAAATGGTTAACATCCCTTTGCTTTCCCTAAATGCACATTGCGTCAACTAGCTGCTCATTAATGAGTTAATACAAAATACACACAGATGTGTACAGCAATTAATTACAGAAAAAAAACATTAACTATCATTTACTTCATTGCTTATTTGCATTTGACCACACCACACTGAGTCAGTCCTTTTTATTCCCCCTGGTGTCACAGTACTCTCCACACTAGCCGGCTGCAACAAGGTCTTTTACCATCTCATACTGGCACACTCTCCATCCCAGTCCCTCTGCTGCCTTCTCCTCATCTCTCCTCCTCACTCAGGACATGCTCTTTCCCCTCGGCTGCTCCCTCTTCATTGACTCTCAACCACTAACAACCAGCCACACCTGCACCTTGTCTACATCAGGCAACCCACTACCCCTGAAGCCAGCCCACAGCTGTATATTATCAATGATAATTAACCCAGCTTCATTCCACTACACACTGGCACGATTTCTTCAAGTCTTGGAGTTTTAAACTAAGTGACTGCTTTAAAGAAACAGATTCCCAGTTTGGTTTAGGATTTTTTTCATTTCCAGCAACATCACCAGTATAGTTGCTTTCCTTTCCCTCTGCCTGCCTGTCATCTTTTTTTTTTTTTTCCTCCATCATTCCATAAGCTCATTGATTAAAGAGAGCATAGAAGGGAATTTAAACATTAATCTAGGAGAAACTGTCATACAAAAGATAAAAGCTATCTTTCTTCAGGCTCCTACAAACTCAGTAACAGGCTTCAGCTTTCCTTCTATTAACCAGTCAGCAAAATCTTGGACTTTATTTAATAGAGGTAATAGTGGTGGTCTTCCGTGTATTCAGCCTCCATGTAACTTTGCACTCTAATTGCTTTGCACTCAGTGAATCACCAAATATGCACAGTTTTGTTGTAAAAATTAGGAGCTAAATCCAGATGAGGATTTTGTTTTACTACTATGCCTCTATGAATATGCTGTAAAAGTACAAGGTGTAAGCAGCAAGCATTTTCCCTGGACCACTTCTACAAGTAGAGCTAAATCACAGATCAAAAGTTACTTTGGCCCAGGCATAAAATCTACCATTGCTGTAGCTACTGTATCACTTCTATAACCTTCCCCTGTCGAAGATGAACCTAAAGTTAAAGATGGCTACAAAAAAAGAACATATTGCTCCATGGCATTTGCCAACTTATTTAAATTGAAGTGTCATATGAAACAGTTTAATTTTGGGCAGCGTTCAACAGATCTAAAGCAATGTTTCTAGATTCACATGCCAAACTACGTTTCTATGGGAAGTCTTTTTCCATTCCTCTTGCTAGTTTGCTTATTTAGCTCCTGGCAGCTCACCTGGTGGGCTGAAAGCCTGGATGACCTGAAAGACTAAGCATGAGCTCATGACATCAGCAGTTTCTAGGCTGGCTGCCAGGTGAACAGCTTCAAACCAGAACACCATTTTCTTTCCCAAAGAGTTTCTGAAATGCTTGGATCTCAAAGAAAACACATTTGGAAATAACGTCTTCCACAAAACAGAATCACTGTTCTCTTGTCAACTCTTCCTATTTTACTTTAATAAAGATTGGTTTAACATTTCAAAATTACAATTCAATTATTACAATAACAATTCAAAATCCCATCCAAATGCACTTTCACCTCAAGGAGGTATCAACAAACTTGCATTTGAAGTGCTGTCCCTTTTGTCTTAAACTATGAACCGGTATTTCACTTTGTGCCATGAATTTTAACAAATATGAGTAAAATTCTGACTAAATTAAAGGTTTCTCTAAAGCCAATGGGAGGTATACTAAATATATGCCAATTAAAAGGCAGTGTCACAGTTTTGCAGGTGCAGTTGAGACTACTACAACAATTACTAAGCTAGATTTGCCTCTTAGGACAATGCGAAGTAGAAACAACTACACTGAAATGAACAGAGATAACCAACAGAAATAAGTATGTTAAAATAAGAGTACCTGGCCAAAAAAGATGCAAGAAAACAGTGCATATGTAGGTGCTTGACACCTAAAAGCCTTGGATCACTTCTCACTTAAAATCTCACTAATAAACATAATATAATTCCTTTTCATTTTTTGTCAGGCTAAAACATAATTACCTTAAGAGGTATGCAGGTGCAATCAATAGGATAGCCAATGTTAAGCATCACTAAGCAATTTGAACAATTGTGCCAAGGCAAACAAGCAAATAATTCTTACCTTCCAGTACTAAGTGTTCTGTCAAAAAAAAACCAACAACAAAACAACACAAGTGTATTACCTGTACTGGTAACTCAGAACTGAGCCTACATGTAAGAAAATCCTAAACATTCACCCGAAGGGAACTCCAGGAAGAAAATCTAAATTGCATAGATACTATATAAGCACTGAAGTGCCTAGCCAGTTTTCCTCCCTTTAAAACTAAGCTAAGCATATCACTCAGCAGGGCAAATATCATGGTTTCTACCACTTCCCTTCAAAAGAATCTGCAACTCTATTCTTAGACTTTTAAGCCTTTTTAAATACATAAGTAGCTCTCACAGTGCTGGTATTAGGGCCAGATTTTCAAAGGAGTTTAGCTCTTATTTTAGCACCTAAATAAATCGGCAGATTATCAAGTAAACTCAGCTTGTTGTCATTAAGCATCTTAAGAGTCAGAGGGAGACAGAGCATTGATGTCTTGAGCACTTTTTCAGTTTGACCCTTTAATTTTCCCTCACCAAACAATGCTAGAAATACCAATGCCAGTTCCAGGTACCACACAATTAAACCTTTAGACATTAGAGTTTTAGAAATCTTACCATTAAAAACCAGAAAATCAACAATACCACACCTAGAGGTCACATTAAGTTAACTTTATCCTTAGCTGATGACATTACAGTAGCTACCTTAGGTCTGTATGTTATGATCTTGCGTAAAGCATTTTACACTCAAGGCGACCCAGAAATCCTTACCTTCCAGGCTTGGGCTTTGCCAGGAATCCCTTTGTTTGGGCCATACAGTACAGCCATCTACCACATTGCACACATCAGGCTAAGATCTTCTGCCTGCTCAAAAGTTGCTTTTATGCTTTCCCAGCATTTTCACACAGCACATAGGATTTGGTTTGAGAGGACCCTCCACACATATGCACAGAAAAACCACCAGAAAATGTTAAAAATGCCAATGGAAATTCACCCCAAGTGGAAATTCTGACCCACAGCAATTGCAATTTGTGGTGTGGTATGGCATGTGATTCAGCAGAAAAGTTGTTCTTAATAAAATAAAAAGCAACAAAATATAAGGTATAGCAATGTGACAAGAAGACATAACACTAACTGCTCACTGAAAGCACTTGGCCTCGCACAGTAAACTGTTACACTGGAGGAGGGTTGAGAAAGGAAGAATAGGGTATTATGTGATGCAGATTGTCTGAAGAATGGGACATTAAGATAAGAACCACCAAAAAGCCATAATTTGGTCAAACTTCCACTTTGACTTACCATCCCCCTGTACTGTATACTTCTGTGTTTTATAAAGGCTGCCTACATGGCTTTTTATTGCCAATTTTGATTGAGTTTCAGATTTCTCCACAAGCTTGGCATTTTTCCAGCTACTGACATGCTCTGCAGTGAAAGGTTGCTTAGAGAGGGCATTTTCCTTGTCCCCCACTCAATTCATAAGATATGTGCTAGAGGAATTTTTCAGGTCATGATATGTCTTACTGATTTATAATAACCGACAGCTTCCATAAGGAAAAGTGTAGAAATTGTTTTCTGGCTTTCTAAAATAAACTGTTCCTGATCAGTGCTTTTCATTAGGTATTTGGTCAACAGATGGTTACCATTTATTTAATGGGACTCAGGGGCAGGAAAGGTGGGGTTAAGTTGAAAGGCATTACTGATGAAGAACCATCATACTGGTGGTTTGGCTTTTTTTTTTTTTTTCTTTTCATCAATTTTATTCTGACTGTTCTAAATCTTTTTTTTCTCTAGGAAAGGTTACAACTTATAATGAAACATACTTTGAACATACCTAAGGCAAAATATGCCTTGTCAAGTTGCCTGGAGATTACACTAGCTCACATTTCAGAGTTTCATTCAACTATTGATCAATTCATTACAAAAATAATCAGGTAAAGGTACCCATGTAGCCAAACAGAACTGTGTTAGCATAACAGCACAGTAATATTTATGAAATTCAAATTGCATAGATACAAACATAGCAACACTTACTGTATTACCATTGTTCTAAAGTTTTAGTACTAAATATATTCTAAGTAATGTTGCTCAAATGAAGCCCATTTACAAAACACTGGTAATTTCATCATTTTTCTACTGCTTTTAATTTCTTAGCTACTTCATACTGCAACAATTAAAACAGGTCTTAATTAAATCTTTCAAAATTGATAGCAACAGGAGTTTGCCTCATTCTAATTTTTATATATACATATATATAAACCCCTGTTTATTTGATGGTTAAACCAAGTCTGTTTAATCAGATAAATATATCAATTCACAAAAATTATCTTAAGATTCTCTCTGGTACTTGCAGATTTTGGTAGGATTAGACAGAAAAATATTACAAGAGCTCTATTCTGGAAAGACTAGAGACTAACTGTGTAGTACTCAAACCTAAACCCACATGAGCAATAATCATCAATGCCCATTCAGCTAGATGCTGGGAAAGCAGAATACTGAGAACTACCAAGTAAACTAAATTAGCAAAACCCTGAGTTTCTCTTTGCAATGTTAACCACAGGGTTCACTGCTTGAGATAAACATCTTAGGCAGGTAACAGAACACTTGGCTCTAAGCACAGCCACAAAACACTGACCTCTTCTGAAATCTGGAATACAAGACACATGGAAAGATGCAAACCCCAATGCTACAGAAGCAATACCTTCAAGATTTGGTAAAATAACTAATGACAATTTGTTGAGAGCCAGAGCGCTCCAACACACTCACTCATTCAGTTGAATTTAGAGACTGTTAAGACATTACTCTCTGGATGGTTGTTTACTTGTCCCTCTGCTGAAGGTTTGGTAAGAAGCTGCAGAACAGATAACATGTGTTCCCCAAGCTGTGATGGTTATGTCACCACATACTAATGCCGCTAGAATTTAATTAGTGATTAATATCACTTATTATGTTATGTTGTTATGATGTTATGATGTTATGATGATAACATCAGCCTATAAATATGGAACTCCAAAACATCCCCTTTAAGATTATACACTCCGTTTAATTTTCAATGGTCCTAGATTTTTTGAAAACCTCTATAACTTGCAAAGTAGCATAGTTTAGTATCTGGAGAGAGGCACCCAGAATAGTAACATTTAGAAATCAGACATGAGTCAAGTATTAGCTCATAAGTCAGCAAATCAGATACAGAAAATCATGCATTTTCTAAAACAGAGCTTTGAAGCAGGTAGTATGTAATCCTGCACAGGGTTCAAACATGTACAGTCATCAGTGTCTTACAGAAGAAAAATTTTAGCAAAGGTTTAAAGTAATATACCCTAATGAACACAATAAAAAAAGAACAGAGTCCCTCAACAATAATAATAATAAAAAAAATTAATATTGTAACCCTTGGAGAATTTAAACCTCATTTGTATGGTGAAAGTGAGGTAGTAGGCCCTGAAGCACTAATCAGATGTATTAAAAATGAAAGAAAATATCAGACATGGGAAATGATTGTAATTAAAATTTGAACACAGACAAACAAAACAGCTCCAACATTGCTAAATTGAAATCAAACAATGGTATTTGGTGTTAGGGGACTGAATAATAAGCCACCATTTAATCACCCCCATCTGTTCTTGTAAGTGTATACTTAACAGAGTATTATATTAATTCCAAGTATAAAGAGTTAATTATCTCACAAAGGATGCAAGACTTGCTGGCCATGCATAAGTCAAAGATCCTGGTTTTTAAGAAAACATTTGAAGCTTTATGGAATTTGGTTTCATTCTGCATCAGAAATCAACAGACTGAAGGAAGAGGCGTGTAGGAATTTGTTTTTCCTATAAAATGACGTTTTAGAATTCTGCTTTCAAAAGGACTTTTTAAAATATATATTTATTAGTCTGACCCAATGTCATTAGCGATCAGCAAGACTAATTACTAGTATTACCAAAGCAAGTTAAAGTAACACTTAAACCAGCTTACTGTATTTAATTTTTAAACACACAATAGCTGCTTATTACAGCTTCTTTTCTAGATCAAAATGTTTCCCAATTCTACTGTAATAGACTGACAACTTTTTTAGGGTCAAGTTGATTCTTATTCTTTCTTCTTATTTCCGTATTTCTATCACAAACTTCAAAGTTCTCCCACAAAACAGCCTTAAAAATGTTCTTTCTTTGCACCTGTTTGAAAGTACAGCTATAGATGCAGAAAGCATCTGCCAGTTGCCACATAGTTGGACTGTAGTTGGATTATAGAAAACACAAGCTACAACTGGTACAGCATGTAATTTTTTTACCTATCCCTATTTCTCCCCTCACACAGCTACATACATCACTCAGCTCACGGTGATGAATTTTTCACGGTGATCCATTTTTCAGTAAAGTAGTCCTGATTCCATTTCCTCCACTATATGCAAGAGGCACTCTCATATGAACACGAAATAATTTTTATGTTTAAATCCAATTGCAAAAAGTTATATTAAACAGATGAGAAAAACAGAAGTTAATAAAATGGAGAAAAACTGCTATGCAAAGGTATGTCTTAGAAATTACCTTGGTCTTTTCTAAGTTTCAGTCGATATCTCCTGATAAAGCCATCCCTTTGTCCTGTCACCACATTGCTGTCTATCAGCATTCCAGGTCTGACAGATCTTCATCCTTTTCTGTATCATTCCTTCAAGAAACCTTGCTAGGAAGCAAATGTTTTCTTCCGAGTCAGGTTTAGTCTAGAAATCTTCTAGTGTTTTTCACTGTTGGTTTTTACTTTTGGTGTGAAAAGTAGTCAATAAAACCTTGTAGCATTGTTTGAATTTAATCACTATTTACTACTCAAGAGTGAAAATATTAAAACACGCTCTCTTGCTGTTGCTATAGCCTCAGATAGTACATCGGCTGTTTTACATGATCTGCTAGCAACAAATAGGGTTATGTGATAATTGTTGTATCTTACAACTTCATGCATTTCTTTTATTAAATAAGGACTGTTCTGATACTATGTGTCAGCCTAACTACTTGCTT
The DNA here is from genome assembly GCA_035590215.1 of Microhierax caerulescens. Taxonomy (NCBI): domain Eukaryota; kingdom Metazoa; phylum Chordata; class Aves; order Falconiformes; family Falconidae; genus Microhierax; species Microhierax caerulescens. Next base: position 11,164,259 of record JAVJGJ010000034.1, on the reverse strand, counting down.
TCCACAGGCTTTCACTTGACAGATTGCCACATACTTTACATCAAGGAAAAAAAAAACCAAAACAACACATTGAAAAATTGAATGCTGGCATTCAGTCTGTTTTTTCAACTGAGAACAGAATGAGTGCTTTTAGCTGTAGTTGGTATCCTTGGCCAAATCTCAATCATAGATTGAGAAACTGAGGTTCTGAAATTTGGTTCCCTTCAAATCTTCTGGGTGTTTTAAAAAATAGAATGATAATTCTCATGATCTTCTTCTTTCCCTTACCTGACTCTCTCCCCCCCCTGCCACCACCTCAATTTAAAGGCACCAAATAGTACTGAAACATCTTTGCACCAAGAAGAGGACACTTTTTAAAAAATCTCAGTCAGTTTATCACCTCTGTGACTGAATACCAGAATATATTTTTATTTATCTGAATCTGTCCACCATCTTGTTCAAATTTCAACTTACAAATAAGTATTTGGATATTCTTAAAGTTTTACATATGCTAGTTTCTTTTTTTCTGACAAAACCCACAGTAGAAAAGAAAGTATTTTAAGTTTAGTTTACAGTCTAGATTAAAAATCCACTTTTTCTTTTTTTTTTTTTTACCAAATGACAATATTTCAGGAACATCTTTGTATTTTCTGGAAGCACTGCTTGCAGAGATAACTAAGATGCTGACACTGGGATTTGAGTTTTCTAGATCTCAATGGTTTGGTTACATAGTGCAACTCATTTCTTTTTCCACTATGTTTTACATAAAGTCCTTCTATACAGTCTTCAAAATAAGCCACAGACAAGATCACCTGTACTGCAACAATACATCCCAATGTTTCCAACAGAAAATGTACTAGGTCCTATGAAGTTTTCAAGCCTGCCTGTGTGTTGGAGTCTTTCACGGACCCAAAGAAAACACTGGGAGTGAGTCTGCCTTCATAATTCAAACGCATATTGTTCCTCTCAGATGCAGAGTCCTGAAATGTGAATTGTGATCGAGTCTCAGGAATAGGTACTAGGATAGAATAGAAAGTTCTAGTAGCAGGTTAACAGCACATATCTGTTGGCTTACCTGTCTACTTTGATCAGCACCACTCCCAGTTCCCAAAAGAGTTCCAACATGCTTTCATTCTCCTACAGTACATATCCCTAACCTTGCGATTCAGCTATTCCCTCCAGCCCATTTCATTATGTAAATCCTGTGCTCTGAAGTGTTGTCTTCTGTACAGATTTCAAGCAAACATATGTTTGTTTTGCTTTAAGAAAACTGCAGTAGGTAGTCAAAGAGCTTAGAAGAATCACCAGAAGATAGTCAGGGATAAAAACAGCTCTCTGGAAAAAGATATGAGTGCTTGGAGAAAGTAATCTAAGAACGCAAAGATGACATAATACAGCTAGAAGAGGAAGGCCTCCCATGTTGTGAGAAACTGTGACCAACCAGAGTTCTGCATACATTACTGATACTAATTCTAGTTTCTATTCTGAACCTATAGTTATGAAGCATCAGGGAGTACTTTACACTCATCATATACTCCACATGAGATTGGCTTGACTCCCCTAAGTCCCATAAATGAACACCTAAGCCAATCTCCCAAATTCTGAGAAATCCAAGAGTTAAGAAAGCCAGTAAAATTACTGAAAATATACTTAAATAGTAGTATTTTTTCCTTTAATAGATCTATTACTCAAACCATTTGATTGCAACACTGATGTCATGATTGTCTCTTCAAGAACACTTAATCATTAGAAACTGGTTTGCCTTGCCACCCGTGCTATTAACACACTACATGTGACCAATAAAACCAGCAAAACACATGCTAATTTTGTATTCAGAAGGAAGAAATAGAAAATTTACCATTTTTATTCACAGTAAACATCCAAGTATAAAAGAAATTAAGCATTTTCTCATAGTAGCCTGTCGTCAAACTACAACCACCTTGAACTAATGACAAATTTCAACCTAATTAAGAATCTACCCCCACTCTAATGAATCTGCAGACAGTTGTTTCATATGAAATGGGCATAAGCTAGGTAATACCCACTGTTTCTATACCTAACATCTGCTTCAAACCCTTTATTTCTTCTTATTTATACAAGAAGAAATTACAATGCTCTCTGCCTCAACAAACAACATCTGCTAGTAGTTTCTTAGAACACTTGGTGGTTGTAGAAACCTTCAGCAATTCGTTCAGATGGGATGGTTGAATGGGCAGTAAGAATGGGCTGTTCTACTCTAAGCTAAACATCTTGGTAGTATGATCTTCTGTAAATCAGACATTACAGACTTCATGCTGCACGTGGGAACTAAGGCCATCATGTTGAATCTAATCAATATTTCCTATATTTTGAAAACTTATGACAGAGTCCATTATGAAACCAGGCTGGCACACATCACATTATATACGTCTTTATTCATGTCTATTCACTATTCAATACCATAGTGTAACTATGTTTCAAGAAAATAATCCTAAAGAGATGACAAAACTCCACAACAGGGAGTTATATACTCTGTAACAACAATATACATGAAAGAAATTGTACTCTGAGACTTACTAAAAACCGATCAAGGTGTGTGAATTCATGGCAACTTGGTCACTAAAAATCTATGCACACATTAGTAGGACTACTGTATGTCTAAATGTCAAAATGAAAAACATTCTTCCATTCTGTGAAATACTCTGGATATGAAGTAAAGTTTGGGCATTTGGCATAACATAAAACATATCAAGTTTACTGTTACTACACGTCCTTCTCCAAAAATCTTGAATTGTATTCCACATGTATCACAGATATTTTCCTCCATCTTTCATCATTTTAGCCAGATAAAAATCAGCTACAAAAGCTTGCATCAGTTGTGCTGGCATATCTGAGCAGGGACCAGATGTTTCCATAGCAATTTGCTACCACTATACCTCTTTGGTTATCAATTTATAACCAATTTAACATAGTTAAGATTTTTGTCTGTATTAATTCTCTAGGGCTGAATATTTTAGTAGTCTACAATTCTGAAATATTTTTGTTAATCTCAGTAATAAATCACCTTATTACACAAAACAATAAAAATGTACTTATTCATATCTAATAAACCACTTCCTAGATACAAAATTAAGTTACTCCAATCAAACCCTCAGACTGCCTAAAAGCTTTAAAACCCCCCAAACTGTCAAGCAGAACAGGTTTGTAATGAGGTAGGGGAAAAAGATAACCAATTTTCATTAACGACCAAGATTTAAAAATTCAGTTTTCACACAACACATCAGTTTGAGATTTTTTGTCTGGCTTATAAACCTGACTCAGTCTCTAGACTCAGGTTCAGATGTGTCTTAAAGGACATAGAGTATATCTAACTTTTAAAGAAAGACAATAATAAAATAAACTGTGTAATCAACACACCAGATCCCTGCTTTTCTAGTAGCTGTGTCCAAATTCAGTACTGTAATGGGTGCTAACACACAGGTTGCAGGTTAAACTGTGAAGAACTACTTAAAGAGGTCACAGGCTCCTTGCCTTAATCTTCCGTTACACCATTTTTTAGAAAAATAAAAATATTTTCTTCTTAATAAATTAGTTAAATGGAAAGTTATTAGATTTTATGCAGCTTTAAGTGTTCTGTTTCTTTGGGATTTGAGTTGTAAGTGCACTATGAAAAACACAATAGCATAAAGGAAACATTGCACAACCAAATGTATAAGAGGTGCATAAGGTGTTTCAATACATTATGTGACTGTAAGAGCAGCAACTGCAGTGATATGTACTTCAGGACTGTGTAGATAATAAAAAAAAAAATCACTTTTTTGATAAGGTAAGAAATGCCTTTTAATAAGTTAGTTTCAGTGTTAGTTAAGTCAGTAGGAAATTGTACTGCTATAAAACAACAGTTCTTTTTCTTAAAGCTGCTTTACACACTCCAGTGTTATCTGTCTCTGCACTAAAGTATTTGAGAGACACTGAGCACAAATATACCTGTGTTCATAACTGCACACATTCAGTATCTTGAAAAGCACCAGAAAAGCATCACTATACCAAGATAACAATCACTTAATGACAATGCCTTGTAAGACATTCTACACTAGGGAAGTGGCAATTATTTTTCCAACATCTTTTGAAAGCACAGAACAAAGGCCTCAAAGTGTAGTGAAAGCAAGTGGATTTGACATCTAAAGTTCCAGTCTAAAGATACATTGTAGACACTGTACTTATATGGTCCTTGCTGTGTGATCAAAGCCTAAGTCACAGGTCCAATGCAAGGATATCCAGCAATAAGCAGCATGCCAGCTCTTACACTTCTGAAAGATTGGGTTCAAAGTTTGTTGGCAAGCTATCTGAAAGTTAGCTTTGTAGCAGATCTATCTGAAATAGGGTAGAGAGAGGAATGCTGGCAAAATAGAAAAGATGAGCCTTCTACTTCTTTAAGCCTGTCCCTGGAAGTACCCACAGTGGCAAGAGGCTGGCAGAAGAAAAAGACAGACAAGACAAAAAAAGTGTGAGGAAAAGGCAGACACAGAGTGAAAGATAAAGAAGCAGGAACAGAACAGTGCAGAGTCTAGAAGGCAGAAGTCAGGAATATGATTTAAAGGATGAATGAAGAACACCTGATAAATGATTTAATCCAAGACTCATTGAACACAATAGGAAGACTTTCAAAATGGTTTGATATGAGGCTTGTAATCTTAAATGTCTGCATTTAGAATTGCTGCTTGACCAGCATATAAAAAAAGTGAATACTGCTTAAAAAGTGACTTCATAAAGCTTCTGCCGAGATGAAGATGCCACTGCTTCTTTGAAGATACAGTCATTAAAGGATGAAACATGTGAACAGTCAGTATGAGTCTTCTGAAGTTTAACTATAATCTCCTTATTATTTCTTACTGAGTTTCTGAAATCTTCTCTGGTGAAAACAGGAAGCAAAACCAGCCAACAGCTTCATTTTGAAGTTACCTTTAGACTAACTTTTTTTGAGTGTGGGCATGTTCACATGTGTATGCCCAAGTCTAACAGCATTTAAGCTTTTTACTGTTGAATATACCTGAGCAAACACTGAAATACAGTAGTAATTTCCTACCTTACATTAGCTGTTACAGCTGTTTTTCACCCACTTGATAGATATAAAGTTATTTCTGAAATTTCATTGTTCCTTTAAGGACTCCTGTAAGGGAAGAATTCCTTTATCACAGGCTAATTTTTTATTAAAAAAAGACACCAAAACCCCAAAAAAGCTTTATTGAAGCAAAGTAATGCTTTTGTGATTCAGAAAAGAAGCCAGTGACATTAACACAAACCACTTTCAGTCTTTGTGACTTCTGAAGCAAACAAACACATACATGAGTGCATTCAAATACATTCATATATACAATGACTTGAAGTAGATATTAGACACTGAATGAGGTATTATTGTCCCAGTGCAGAAAATTTGTCCTTATTTATGTGGTAGGGTTCTGAACAGAAGCAGAGTGGATGCATTTGTACTTACAACTGACATTCAAGTGTGGAAAGCTCTGTTCTCTTTACATGGGCTAAATAACATGGGCTGTGTGGGCTTAAGTGTAACCAATGTTTTTTTAGGTTTCTTTTATTTTCTTACTTTAATTTTGAATAATTGTATAAAACAAGATGTTGCTATGTTAGATAACAAAGAGAAAAAAAAAATACAGTGAGAGGCACCAGTAGAGAAAGGATATTTATAGAACAGTTATCCAACTTGTATATATGGAAGACAATATAATACAGGTTTCAGATTTGTTTTGCCAACTACAAACAGACAGTCATGATTAAATTAATCTACAAGGGGACATGTTTTATACTGCCACATAGTGCTTTACTCTGCAAATGAGTACAATCAAATCACTAAGCAGTTCCAGGAATAGTGCCAACCTCTTATGAAGAAGTGCATCAGTCAATAATTCAGTCTCACAGAACAGGCATTCAGTTTACATATTTCATGACCTAATAGAAGCCAGATTGTTCATGTTTACCAGCCCCAAAAGAAGTCAACGTATGGTAGTAAAAGAAGGAAAATGCCCCAAATAGACCACAATGAGAAACTAATGAAGAGGGCAGGAAATTCCAGGCAGGACCAAATTAAAGTGAAGTTTTAAGGTTTCAAATATTTGTTTTAAAAAAAAAAACAAAACAAAACCAAACCAAAAACAACTCAAAACCAACAAGAACCCATCTTCACAGTTGTTTTGTTTGTTGGTGGTGGTATGGTTTTTTGTAATTTCTTTTTTTTGTGGGCTTTCTTTTTTTTTTGTTAAATGCAGGTGCTCTATTCATGGAACATTTTTTGCACAACCACCTGCAAAAGTCTACACTCTTTCTCCTGATACCTTAAAGATTTTTGTCCTTGATATCATTTCCAACTTTGTGCCTTGGTAGTCAAGGAATAATTTTGTGTGAACTTACTAATAGACTCCTAAAGCCAATAAAATGCTTTGGTAACAGACTTGATAGAGTAGCAGCCTTGATCATGTGGATCATATAAGCCTTAAAGGCAGCAAAACTCCATGTGTATTTGCAATAACTATTTGTCTTGATGTGTCGGCACAAAAGTTTAATGGGAAGAAGCAGAATTGACACTACTGAAGCTCAAGCTTTGGAGGAGATACAGGAAAATACCTACAACCTTTGACTGCAGCCTCACATAGGAAAACATTTAGCACATTAAAACAAGGGCAAAACAAGTCACTCATCAATTCAGATTCAGTAAAATTAATAAGTATCAAAATCAGCACACCATTATTCTCCATGTAAGACACTTGAGATTCTCTGATGACCAAATGCTACAAGCCACCTATAGCATAGTCTGTTTTTCAACTTTCTGCCAGAAATCATTACTGAAATGAAGAAAGGGGGACACCTAGGGTCTTCTTTAATGAAGGACAACAAAGGGTTCCAGTTGAATACTGAAATAATAGGAAGCTTAGCCATAGAACTAATGAAAGAATTACCAATAGCTGATTCATGTGTACTATATGGATGTTAATTACTACCTCTTTCATCTAATATTAAAAGATTAATATTTATTGCAATGTGTGGCCATAGAGCAGCCACGGTAAACTGAGAACACAAGAGGTTTTGTGCAAAAATAACAACTATCCAACAGCAAATGAAACAAAAATATTCCAGATCTGAAAACAAGTTTTAAAAATCTTGTACTCTTACAGTGTCAGGTAGCTGTATCTCTTGCCTCAGTAAACCTACTGTGCAAAGAAACAAAGCACTACTAAGGAAACAGAATCAAATAATATAATCTTCAGTCATGAAAACTCCACAAGTTGAAACTATATAGGGGTAGCATCACTCCTACTTTGCAGTAATTGCAATCTATATTGACGTGCAACAATAATGTACTTCAAGTACAAAGTCTCAGTATATGGTCAGTTACTTTTTCACATGTTTGTTACAGTGGTTTCACACGAATCACTGATTTGAGGCACATGCAAGCAAAATAAAAGTGATGTATGTCCAATTCTTCATGACAACGGTGAAAAATACATTGATGCTTTTTGCACTCATTTTTGACAAAGCCAATTTCACATTCCTTAACTTTACCAGGAAAAAAGACACTTAATATTAATCATCTTCTAAGCTTCTAACAAGAATGTGAGAATTACCACATTTCCATGTTTTCCTTAAATTATAATCTCAATAGCTGTCATTATTTACATTACAGGAGCAATAGCCTCCAAAAGTCATTATTTGGGTCTGTGCTAGAATAATCACCTGAGAATTCATATCCTGAAAGGAAATAGGAGGGGGACAGACCCACATTTCTGAAGTTCTCAGTCTCATAAAAAACTATACCAAACCAGAATCTATACTGAAATTTACTTATTGCAACAGCTCTATTGAAAAAGAATAGGTCTACATATACACAAAAAAAATAACCATTTCCCTAGGTTTTTCTCATAACTGAGGAAAGTCACATTCTTCTGCATTCACATTTTAATGGTTTGCATTAAAGTTTGAGAAGGAGGAGTGTGGAATAAAACTCAAAAGCGCAATAACAGACAAATAGAAATTTATAGCAGAAAAAAGTTCCCAGTCAATAATTTAAATATTTAAGCTTATTAAGACAAGGTAATATTGGCATCATTTACTGTAAGCCACCCCAGGATACAAATGTTCCCTAGAGTCTCTATTAAAACAGACTTCTAATGTCAGTTAATTATATTATTCACAATACCGTGTAAGTGCTATATTATACTTTGCTATCTTTAGTTATAACTGGTTAGAAATAAACTTTTGAAAATAAAATACTTTCAAGGTTATGGCTGCTAAAACCAGAAGGGCTCAAAATTTTTCTTCCAGCTGAAGCCTAAGTTAAAGTAAATTGGTATCTGGAAAAGAAAATTGGATATACATTGAGATTTTTAAGTAGTTTTCCTATGCACTATTTTTTTATTATTATTATTATTATTATTAGTAACCCTGCAGTAACCACAAAACAGTTGATTGAAGGGTTCACTGAAACTGTAGGAGAGGCACATTCAGATCCCAGCCCTGCTTAGCCTTGCATTTGCCAGGCCAGTTTCACTCCACCAGCCACTGGCTGCTTTGGGAACAGTCCTTTTCAATCTCTCCTACTGGAGTGATTTGACTTTATATGAATAAATATTAATTGATGCAAGTAGAGGTTTTCCATAGCCCACATGAATACTATAACCACTGGGCTATAAAATCAATCTTTTTTCTGCTGCTTTCCAGTGCAATAGATATTTAAACAGTGAATGAAAGAAATTAAGACACAAAAGAGGAACTATCTTAGTATCCCAATAATTAGGTCTCTGAAAGCTGGAGGCCACTAATTTCTTTCTGCCAATGAAAGATCTCTATTCTGATACAGAAAAGTACAATATTTAAGTCCCAGACATGTTAAAGATCCTTAATTACCCAAGTGAGTAAACAGCAACTTGTATGTTCACCACAATTTAAGAGACAAGAAACATGGGACATAGATTGTTGTGCTTGACATTGCATACAGAATAGTAGTAATTGCTCACTTCTGCACTGCTCCCAACATAAATTAATTTTCTACCTTGTAGGTAACCTGTGGGTGCTTATTTTACTGCGGCCTCTAGAAAATTACTCTGGTATCAACATCATTTTTCACTGGATATAACTGAGAGCAATCAGCACCTGATGATAATGGAGATATACAGTTTGCTCTCTTAGAGCAGCAGAACGAATCTTCAAAAATAACAGCTAAACTCTGGTCACACACACCATGACACTGAGTATACAAATTGCAGGATACTCAATATCAAAGAAGGTAACATTCTTCCTCTCCCTGCTAACCTATATTCAGACTGGGACTTCATCTCTTCCAACAAATACACTAAAAGGAGCTATGGCAACAATCAACTCTCAAAACCAGTTTCTACAGCTTAATTTCCCTACAACAAATTTGATACATGCAATTGGAAAATAGTATTCAGAAAAAACTATTACCTGTCTCATCCTTGCCCTTATGTGCAATATAATTATATTTGTGGTGCTGGAATTTCTTTTTTTTCCCCAATCTGATAAAAAATAACATGATAAAATTAAAAAGGACCAAGCTTTAAGCTTAGAATTACATAGTACTTGCAAAGGAATCTGTACAGAATGACACACTTGTTATGATTGCTTTCTTATGGCAGAGGGTTCCTCATTTAGATATGCTGCATGAAAAATAGATCTGCTCCTGGTAAAATTAAGTGTAACTGATGCATGCATTTTTCCTGAAGTCTATTTTTCATGGACATCTATTACATTGAATCATTCTGGTTTTTATCAAGCTTCACACAACCAAATGTTGACAAAAGGAGGAACATTTTAGAAAAAAATATTCTTAGCCAGGATTAGGCTGTGGGGGCAGAAATTACTCAAATGTTAAAATAATCCAGTTAACCTTGTACAGCTGTTCTAGCTCTTTAAAAATACAGCCTGCCTGATCTATTATACTAATCATAAGTGAATAAACCTATGTAGCAAACCTGGTTTGTTACATGGTGACTGCCACGTGACACTATGTGCTGACTGTACAGAATTCATATGAAAATTAAAATCCACATTTAACCTTGAAGAATCCCATGAAGTTCACCGACCTGTTCCTGCAGACAGTCACCAAGTTGGGGTAGACTGCTTTTCCAGCTTTTAACAGCTGGTCAGTCCTGATCTAAATTAAAGAGGAATTTACAAGGCAGAAGAATTCTTTATTTACAGTAAGGAATGTGAATACTATACCAATGGTTTCACCTAAATAGCAATGTCAATCCAGAAGAACCAACTACAGATTCAAATAAGTGTATTTAATGGAAAGGTATGTGTGATTCAGAGAAATAGCATTGAGTTAACCAGCACCTGTCTCCACATATACATCACCACTAACTGTCTACACATGAACCAAAAACTGAAACAAAATTTATAGTTACACATATTTACTAATGTAATGGAAAAAAGTATGAGCCAAATAAGATTGAAATAACTGTCCGTGGCAGCTGCTAAAAGTCCAGTTGACTCATGTCTTTTACACAATTTAGCTTCTGTACAAAAAAAAACCAAACCCACAAACAACAAAACCAAAAAAACCCAAAACAATAAAATACAATAATATTTTTTGTAAAACAAAAAAATAAAATACCCCTTACTTCCAAGCCTGAACGTACAAATTTTCAGTTACAAGGAGGCTCAACTTTCAGCAGAAATCTCAAGTGGTGCAAGCTGCAAAATTTGTGGTTACTAAAGTTCCTTAAAAGCATATTTTTCCTATCTCTGATACTAACATATGTATTCATTATATAAATACCATGTATTCAAAGATGACAAACTTTTTTAAAAAGGGGAGCAGGCAAATTACCTTTAAAAGATGAGGACAATGAAAGACATGTCTTCACAAAAGAATTACAATGCAAACCATGTCTGGAGAACTCAGGTATTTGCTGCAACAAATAAACACATTCTCATGACTGACAGATAATGTATTTTCAGAGATATGCCAAAACTAGATCCCATTTACCCCGCATATTTTACATAGTCTTATGAAATAAGATCTTTAGAACTGAGACCAAAACCTATAAGATTTGCAAGTGTACTTGTTGTTTGTTCTGCCCCACGAATCCTGAAATTCCTCAGTCTTCTTATGTTATCACAGAAGATGTATATTGTTCCACTCCAGTTGAGATGCTAAATGCAATCCAGCCCATCGCCACCACAGAAACATAATGGTGGGCCACAGAATCACTCCAATATTTAGAAATTCATTTGTCTTTTTACTATTCACACATGCAGCAAGGCAGTTAAAAAAAATGAAATTAAAATGTAAAGCGCCAGAGAAGAGTAGCCCAAAGAGCTTTAGCTTTCTGTGACTGGCAATTATAAAGCAGACAATCCATGCAAGCACTGCCTTTGGCAGTGTTACAGAGAAACTCTTCTAAACTTTTAAAAAGCATCAAATGGCTTAAAAGACAGGAGACAGCAAGGAGGCAGGAGGTACTAGAAAGCATGTGTGTGTTCCTCATACCAATAGTGTCAGTTCTGTCTGAAATACAAAATTGCATGAGCTCACACACATGACAATTTACACCTCAGCAAAAGATATCTTGCATAAGTAGGAATAGCTATAGCTTATTTGGGCACAGAGGCAATGCATATTTAGCTACCAGCATTTAAAAGTAACTCAAATTTTATTTTGCTCAAATAAACACTTAGCATGTTAAGGACCTTGTTCAAAGCAGCATTTGCAGGATCAAAAAACAAGGATTCTTTCTTTGCTACCTTCCACCTGTGCCCCATTCGTGATACTATCCCTCACTGTGCATAGAGCACAGGGGCACATCTGTTGGAAGGTAAATCCAGAATAAGTGCTCACTTAAAAGTGGTGTTATAGAAAAATTGCTTTAAGCTAGTATCATTGTTCCTACATAAGAGTTTTTGGGGCTGGTGAGGGGTTAATAGGTGTAAGTTTCCCTCCACCCCAGGAGGGTGTTTGCGTTTCTTTAGTTTCATTGCTGTACAAACATGTTATTTTTCCTTTATTTATTACTGCTTTTTTCCCCCTCTGTTGCGAATATCCTATGAATTCTTCATAAAGAAAATTATTTATATAACTTCACGCTGGCACATACAGCTGACTGGAAAATTATGAACAGGTTGTGAGAGATCAAAACACATCCTGTACTGTCCTGCAAGAGATGGCCATAAGATTTTTTTTTTTTTTTTTTTTTTTTTGCCAAGGACAGTAACATGTTAAGTAACAACAAATACAAGGCAAACAGCCATCTTGGTTTCTCTATATCATCAGTATTTCAAGTCAGAATAGAAACGGATCTCTTGTACCATTCCCCATGGTGGAAAAAAGCATGTTAATACCTGATAAAAAGCACAGTCTCTATTGGTTGTTTCATAGGTGCTCAAGCACCAGATCACATTTTTCACCCCCTAGCTACCTTAAACCTATTATTTGTAGTGAAGGCAAAAGCTTAAATGAACCAAGAGTCCTCCAAAGATATTTGACTAATGAAGGAAAGAACCATAAATCAAACAGACATATTTGTACAGAAGAGTACAGAGGTGTTGAGATCAACTCCATTACATAAAGCCTATCGTTCCTGACCAGTCCTTCATCCATGACAACTCAAGAATACTGTTTCAGAAGGAACCAGCAGGGAGGCAGGGGCAGGCCCTAATAAAACAGGCTTGGATGTTTTAGTATTCTTGTCTCAAACTGGTTTTGCCCAATATGAGCTTGATTAATATCTACTCCCCAAAAGACTGTCATCTTGTATGTCTATATAAACAGATACATTTATAATTCTGACTGATATCTATATAAATCTGACTTTTAAAAAGAAACTATCTAATTGTACCTTCTCACTTCCACAAAAGTGTTTCCTTTGTTCTTACATGTTTTTATGGATTCAGCAGGGCACTTGTTAACTAAGTAGAATACACCAGCAAGTGGAATTGAAGTAATGAATGTTTAATACTTTGTGAAATCTGTGATTAACCATAGTGCTTTTATGAAACAATTTGAGCTACTTCAGTTTTCTGAAGTAAACTGAACAAATAACGTAATATCACAAAACTGTCACTGAGGGAATGACAGATCCAACCTATAAGATACTGAAGGCCACAGTCAATACTACAGGCGATGATGCAAGACTGGACCCTTACAAGTAATTTTGGTCCATTCAGTTCTGTGTGGTATCAGGGCTTAGCTATTAGTCAGCTTAGTCAATTAAAGAAAGTCCGATCTCATACTGAATCAAAGGTAACCAAAACTGGAGCCAGGACCTCTTCTCTGGCTTACCGCACCCTAACAAGGTACTATGGAGAAGCTTGAATCCTAGCATTGTGCGTTTGTTCTGCGGATAAGACTTGTTTTCAAAGGATACCCAAAACCTTAATTCATGCTAAGAATTCATGGAGACAAGAAGAGAAAGTAAAAATAAGAGCTATTAGATGTCTTCCAAATCTTCAAGCTAGTCATTGACAGGGACAGAATTTTTCCATTATTGTAAGTTAAGAACACAATTAATTCTTTGTCCACAAGATGTTAGGAAAGTGCTAGTACTCAGAAGCAACCAAATCCCAAATCTCTTTGATCACCTATGCCTGCTACAGTAAATATTTGCAGATGGCAAAACAGGAAAAACACTAGAGCAAAAAACAAAGAAGGAATAATGCACAAGTTTGACTTGAGATATACATTACTAAAAAAAGCAGTAAGGTTGCCACCTTTTCTAAAGCATTTCAGAAGGGCACTGGATCAGCAGAGGCATGTTTTTAAATATCCACACTCACTGCTCACTCCACACTGCATACAAGAATCCTCCCTTGCAAGGTATGCTGCAAACTATTCAGAAAGCAGGTAATAAAAGCCCTAGAATAAGGGATTAGGGCTGTTTAAAATGGATTAACTCCCAGTAACTGTTGTGGTTTATATTTTAGACACATCTATTTCATTCAGCAACAATCCAATGCTGAATGACATGCAAGACATCAGAAGCTGTGGACAGCTGGCTGTTCAGGGACACCAGTACCCCATGCCTCCAGATATCCACAGTACTGATTATATACTTACAGAAATCTATACTTTATTTTGATATCAGTTTCTTTTGACTTTAGTAAGTGATGCAACAAAATATATAATGTGAATCAACAGGCTGACTGCTATGCTACTTGAGGACATCTGTAACTATCACAAGCCTGTACAAAATACGAAACCATTATTTACCCAAGTTTCAAAGCACTGTTCTTGGTATTGACTGATAACTATTATAGAAGTAGCAATCAGCTATCCAAGAGGGAAGCAGACAAGTAAAGGTGGCTGAGACAAACTCTTCTCAGTGACAGGACAAGAGGCAATTGGCACAAACTGAAATACAGAAAATTCCATTCACATGCAAGAAGGAAAAATAACGTGTTGTTTTTGGTTTTTTTGTTGTTGTTGTTGGGTTTGTTTTTTTGGTTTTTTGTTTTTTTTTTTTTTACTATGAGGATACTTAACATTAAAACAAGTCACCCAGACCGGTTGTGTAGTCTCCATCTTTTGAGATACTCAAAACCAGTCTGGACACAGTCCTGTGCAACCTGCTTTAGTTGACACTGCTTGAGCAGAGGGATTGAGTGAGGCAATCGCCAGCAATGACTTCCAACTTCAAATAATTTCTTTTTCTTTTCTTACACCAGGGTCTTATTGTAAGTAATAGCAAATGCCAAAATTAAAGCAGTGAAGAGGCTTTGCAAGGACAAAGCTACATTCTCAGGGTCAAATTCCTAGTAAGAATAGAGAGGCTCAGAGAGGTGTGAAAGGACCAGTCTAACCACATTAAGGAAAAACATTTTTTTTATTTTCTTTTTTTATACACAGCCTTTATGTCCTGCATGTATATAACCACAATCATGGTGTCATGGGGAGGTCATAGTCTTTGAGCACAGAAATATGAAGACCAACTCCCACTGCACTCTCCCAATAAAAAAAAAATAATAATGTACAAACCCACACATCAACAGAGGATAAATTTTCTGCTTCAGAGACCAGGTAAATTGAACAGTCCTCTGGCTAAGTTTTTCTATTAGTAGTGTATAATTGGCTTTTATCTGTTTAAATTACTCATAATTAAATCTAACTGCAGAACAATTTGTTGCACAAGATTCAGCAAGTCTACAACAGTGTTCATTAGGCATATCATTCTTAGGCAAACCCAGCTCACAAGAATTCATTGCAATGGCATAAATGTACTGGCCACAAGTCATACTTGATGTCCAAGTCTCCAAATTTATAGTTATGTTATTGCAGATTTGAGTTCTTCACCCCATGTGGAAGCAGTGATCCACACACAGAGTCGAGATACTTGTTTACTGCATGTCTGTGCATAGATGGGTGCTAGGTGGTACATCCACAAAGATAGCACACCTCTTAACAGATAGTAAAACTTCTCAAACACTTTGAGCAGTTGTGTATAATCCCATTTAGTCACACTTAATTCCCATTGGTTTTTGCAAGCCTCATCTCCTTTTAAAGGTACAGTGTTCTTATTCCACAAGGCATGTTCTGTAAGAAGGGGACCTCTAGTATGCTAATTAGGACAGTTCACACATAGTTCAAATAGTTCTCTGTTTTGTCCCATTAACCATTTGGTTTTCCTTGAACTTGTGTCCCAGCTTGACATATTTTTGATGTCTATTTCTTCCCCCAAGGCCATGTTTTGTTAACTGTTTGCAAGGATTTAAATACCATCCTCTTTCCCAAATTTTCATGTTTTCCACTATAGATATATAAATGTCTTCCCCCCACCCCTTTTTCTTCTTTAAAGTAAATAATTCTTGTAGCAGTTACACAACAAAGAAATAATCCCTACGTTTTTAGAAAGACATTAGAAATGCAATTCTAAAGGGAATGGGGAAAAGAATGAAATATTTAGACTATCTAGGAAACAGCATTGTGCATGCAGGGAAAACTCATTGCAAGAATCCATCACGTCCACTTGAGTCACATTTCTTATTCATGATGATTTTTCATGTTAGTAATATCTCACTGGAAAACTGGACCAGAAGTTGAATATTTCTGGTTCCATTCCCATGGGTACCACAAACAGTATAATTTTAATAAAGGTATTTAACCAATGGAAAGTCTTCTATTTTTTTTCTATCATCTTAGAATCTGCTGTTATCTGCTCAATTAACCCATCCATTAGCTGGGTAGAGAAAGCAATGAATTGTCTAATTAGCATGTATTATAACACCTCTGATGTCTTTACATAAGAAATTATGTATCAGAATAGATAGCATGACTTCCAAGTTATCCAGACTGTATACCTAGCACCACCCAAGAAGAACACCTAATCTTCCTTTTAAACACCACATGCCTCTGAAGATATTCAAGTCAAACTTCTTCAACATGCATAATCGTAAGTAAACTCAACATGAGAGAATGTAAGAGATACAAAGATAATCAACAAGAGACTGCAGGTGGAAGCTAACATTGCAGTACTGGCACATGATATAGGGAGCTATGATCCAATTCCTGAGGTTTGAAAGTAAAGGCAAGTTCTGTGAACTAAGTACAACAAAAACAGGCAGATTGTGGAACAGCAGAGTAAGCGGCAATACAGTGAAAATCATAGTCACAGAATACACTGTTACATGCATACAAGAAAAACACCAAGCCTAGAAACAAGGATGTTGCATGAAATGAAAAAGCAAGAAACTCCTAAGAATTTTAGCTGGACAGAACTATGATTTGTAAGCAGCTTACAAGTTTGCAGTTTAATTTGGGTTGGCAAAGGGGACTACATTGAGAGTCACTGTAGAGGATGAGCAAAGGACTGAAGACAAATCTCATTAATTAAATCCTGGAAAGAAAACTCCTTTTGTGCTCCATCCTATAAAGTGAGAAGTGAAAAAAAAAAAAAAAAAAAAATCATAGTGAAGGAAAAGTTTCAAGACCCAAGGAATGTTAACCACAGCTGCCTTACAAGTCACAGTTGGTAAAAACACCATGTGTTGCAGCTTCTACTGGAACACAACTGAAAATGGTTATGAACAACATTTGGGGCCATCTAAGACAAAACTTTAAAAATGAAATTAAATAATGTATGTAAGCACAAACTTTTTTGTTTGTTTCAAGAGTAAAATAGCAAAGCAGATTTGCAGTTATAAATGAAGACTGCCAAGGAAAAGGAGGCTGAGGGAAGGTAAAAGAAGAGATCAGAGGGGGAAAAGGAAAAATTTTAGAAGTCATTGTAAGCGGTGAGTCATGCTGAATTCTCCCAATTTTCTCATAAAATACCAGCAAGATTCTGTGTGGAGACTGCGTAGGAGGCAGGTGAAAGCTCCTGAAGGAGTAGAGAAGGGAAGTTTGTAATGAGGAGTAGGGTGGGGAAGACCGAAAAGGGACAAAGTACAAGAATACAGACAATTGTGTGGAAAAATAGAATAGCTTAAATTGTTTACAAGCAAGTTCCTGTCCAATGTCTATATTTCATCACCCAATCATTAAAAAGCTGTTACTGGATGGATATAGGATAAGAGGAAGCTAGGACTACTGCTGCAGAACTTGTAATGAAGTCTTGGAAAAAAAAAAAAATACAAACCACCACCACAAAAAAAAGCAAACGACATTACCTTATATGATCCAGGAAATCCCCCTCTATTCTTATTGCTGTCTTAAACTAACAGTTTTGAAATAGATTCATTTTTTTGCATCAAATATTATTGTGCTACACAAAGTTCAATGAATTATAGAATGTCCCAGATGAACCCTATATTACATGAATATGACAAAGTAATCCCATCTTCTCTCTGTACAAAAGGAGGAATAATATCCTGTTGACAAGAAAATATTTTACTAAACCGGAGGCAGCAGACAGTGGCCTTCCACGCAGAATGCAACTGGGAAAACAGTTTAATAATCAGCAGTTTATATGTCCTGACGTGTGCTGTGTCTAGTGAGCACCGAAGATGATTTATAGGCAAAAGTTACAGAGAGAACGAAGGCTTGAAATGACAGTGAAAACCAGCAGAGCTGCTGGTCATTGTCGTCATGACAAAGTGGGTTTTTTTATTACAACAGAGATATGGCAATTTTAATGTAAAAAGCACTTGCTACCCTGTCACATTGTTCAGCCTGAACATGCTTCCTCAAAAAAAAAAGTACATACAATGTGGATCAAATCATCTCAGTAAAGAAAAACTACTAGTTTTCATGACCTTTCTGGAACAGGGAGCTGCAGTCATTCATTTTACTGCAGCACTCTTAGCAAAAGGCTGGCATTCCAAAGCACCATTACCTGCATATACCCTTTCCTTAAAGAGTCATGACCATACCTAGGATAAGTCAGTCAAACATTAACAGGTGCAAAAAAAGGGAGCAGCATTCATAGGCAGAAAGAGACATGTTCCCTGACGTGTTTGCTGAGAAAGGGGATCTCTGAGAAGACAGTCCAAACTGCAGGATCTGATCTGTTCTCTCTGCTTTAGGGAATGACTCATTGGTGTGTCACCTGTTCATTCAGCAGTCTGCAAAGGCTCAGGGTTAGCAGCAGCCTTACTTTCCAGAGACAGATATGAGCACAAAGTGGCAGAGCGACTTCTTGTTTTCATGAACACCTCAAGGAAGTAGTCAGTCTAGCAAATAAACCTGAAACTTTCCTAGTTGAGCTTCACTAGTAGTAGGTTCCTCTGCTCTCCAGAGATTCGGGCAGCATACTTTGATTGCCTCCCTCTTCTCCCCCCCACACCCCAATCCTTCAGTAGAGAAATGCAAGAAGCCTTCAAATCCCTCACCACTCATTGGCTAAATGTCTAAACATAAGCACATTGATATTATATCTCAGCTCTTTGCCCTAGTGCCACTCTTCAGCTAACAGTTTACGTAGGGTCTGCTGGGAACATAATTCAAATACTGCTGTTCAGAGATGAAGATATAGTAAAGTATACACAAATCCAGTGGTGTGCATGCATTGTGTTCTAAAAAAATAGAGGATATTGAAATACACATCATGCACATGGTACATTATACACTAATGAGATTATTTGGTGATGCAAACTATAGCAATATACCAGCAGAGGAATTTCTCAAGTGTTCAGAACAGTATTCCTAGACTTAACATGTTGCATTTAAGGTAATCTATAAATGATAGCTTCAAAATGAGAGTAAGGCCTCAGCTCAGAGTCCTTAAGCAGAAAGCTACTTTCTTCAGTTCAGTCTTGAAGTAAATGAGCACTGAAACAGGTGCTTTAATCTCAAGTGCTAAAAGTGGGACTTCAGCTTGCTGAACTAGAAGCATCTCTATAGCATGCCACATAGTAGTCTCGGAACTAACACCAGAGAAAGACTCCAGGGCAGAAACAGCATTTGCTTCATTAGCTCTGTTCTGCACTGTGTTGCGTATAACTCTGCACCATCTTGAACATTGCTAGAAGTACTGTGCTATCTCTCATAATTACAGTAACCTGGTTTGCATGAATTTATGGACATTAGCAGATTTTGGGATTAGGATTTAAATGTAGAACAGTGCTCAGCAACAATAAAGATGTTTTGACCATTTGGGTGAAAAAAATCAGTCCTAGAACAGTTTAAGGCAGTTCTACAAGTTACAACAAAATATTTTTGTATACATACTCTGTTTTATGATTACCAAGATGTAATAGTTTATCACCTAAAATATTAGTAACAATAATTTAACTTCAGAAACTTAAAGGAACAAAATCAATACTGAACTTCCTTGAACTGTGACTGTTGTTTTGCATTACCTAGCACCTTATGTTATGCCCTCAGTTTCAGGAAAGAAGAAAGATTAGAACAGTATCTTCACAATTTGGTTCATTATTAGTACTGACTTATTTAAATCATGACTATAGTTCAGCTACAAGATGGCAGGTCATGCTTTTACACAGAATTTTCAGATCAGGTGTTAACATGTAAAAAAGGTAGATTATCCCTTTAGTATATTCCTAAAGCCAATCATGCCCACATTCCCAGTTCAGTTTGGTTTGGAGAAGCGTTGTGACTGAGCAGTCCTAAGGAGTTGTTAACCAGTACCAGGATGAAGTTATATGGCTGGACTCCATTGTAGAAACAAGTTCAAGTCTGTGTTCGAGAAAAAAGAAAAAAAAAAAACCAACCCAACTTGTCAGCTTTATGTATTACCTTCCTGATAGAAAAATTTCGAGACCACCGTTGCGATAGCACAACACCTTCTTCCTGGTGAGTGCATGCTCACCTTCCATGTATGCCGTCTGTCCTCACAGCACTGCCACACAACTGATCATAGTTAGCCAAATCATCCTGAGTTCCTTTCTACAAGGGATTGCAACCACAGGCACGGATAGAACTTGCAGCATCCCAAATTCAAACTAAATTTAAGGTTGTCTCAAGAATAATGCAGATAGCTTAAGCTAAATCTAAAGATATTCCACCTTTTAGACCCATACCAGGATGTTTTCCAAATTCTGATTTTAAGTCCCCCCAAAAAATCAATGCAGTTGATAGTCAGCCCAACAACACACCATCACAAACACAGGTGTGCTTCAACACCATTGCTTCCTAGCCTCTGCCAAATCTTCACCATGTTATGAGAGCCTACATAACACTAGAACATCCCCACACAATCACATCCCACATACATCCCTCCCGCTCCTTGAGTTCTGTCACCAGGTAATGGTCTTCCCACCTTATAAAAGAACATCACTATCAGATACATTAGTTAGGCATGGCCAACATCTGCCATGTTGGCATATCCCTGCCATATCTCCTTGGCTTCAGTGATACTCGTGCCCAAAGAACTTGGCTTAAAGAAATGGATTGCATGCATTTGTGTCTTTTCCCAGGAGCTCAAGTATTTCCCCGAAAGGCAGCATCCCAGCAATTTCCACGCTGAATCTGACCCTCTTTGCCTCTCATTTGCCACTCTCTCTACTGTAAGACTCCCTTTTCCAACTAATACCCCCTAGGAATGTCTGTCAGTTTCAAAAAGCAACATTTTTTAAAAACCAACAAAAAATATAAAAAAACCCAACAAAACCCCACAGACAAATTTTTCCCCATTAAACTGTGTAAAAGTTACTGCACTTACACTACAAAGAGGATCCTAAAACACATTGCTAGGCTAGTCTACACAATTCTACAATATCACAGAGGAGAAAATAACTGTATAATTCCAGGGAATCATCACATTTAGTCCTTGATATACACTACAAGCAAATCTTGTTCTTAGTTTAAGCTAGCTAGTGTTTTGGATTTGTTTTTTTCTTCTCAGTTTACAACGATTAGTTTTTATTTCTTATTTCTTGAAGGCAGACCTAGTGCCTCCATATTAATAACAGGAGAAATATGTCTTTTTCAGGTAGGTTAAATAAAGTCTATAGACAGTAATTCAGGGAAGAATAGAGCAGAACGACATGATCTGGTGACTGCAAGGGAAACGGCTGAGAAAGCATACTTCTGGTAAGTGAAATGGAAAGCATTTTAACAAGTGGATGGATAAGATTCAGAAAGCGGTTGGCAGCTATACTAAGAAGTCTATGGATATCAGCAGTCCTCCAAATAAGTGATAAACCTATACCTTGTAAATTTATTTTTGAATGGACCTTTATCACCAGTGTATCTACTAAGAACATTTGGAGCAATATTAAAAGCAGTAATGCTTCTATTTTTACAGCGATACTTATTTAGGAAAATCAACTGTTGTATTCTACCTAAGTTGTAGTAGTTGACCTTTGCTCTAAATTGAGTGTTTACATAGTGTCTGGTCTCAGCCAAGAGCCAAAGATAAGCAACACAAGATTAAATTGTTTTGATGCCTCTATCACGACTTTTTCTAGTGAAGAAACTGGCATGGATCATGCCATTCAGCAAAATATGAAACCCTCACAAGTTCATCTTAGCTGGCAAAAGACAGATTTAAGTACAGGATGGAATGTATTTGTAATGCAGTAGTATTTACTTATGTAACTTTAGCTAAGATAGGTAGGGTTTATTATTATTCTTACATTGTTATACAGACATGTATATAGTCTGTTTTGAATATTAACAATAAAAGTTTGTATTTTATCTCCATTTTAAATCAAAATATTTTCCCTGAGAAAAAACCACACCTCTTCCTTGAAGGCTTTTCAATTCTAGAAATATATTTCATAGCCAATAAAAAACTAGTTGTTACAAAAAACTACAACAACAAAAGTAACAGCAAAGTACCCTCCAAAGAGTGATCTAAGTCATTATATTCCCAAGTCTGCAATAGGCCCACAAGGCCTAGTCAAATAATTCAACACTTCTCTACAACCATTCAGCAAAAGGTATGTTACAGAAAATGAAAAATGGTAATGGTATAAAGAACAAACCACTCAAGGATGATTTATGAGGCCTCCTTTGGATTAAGGGTTCATTTATAAATGGATAGTAGATGACTAACAGATGCTTTAAGTCTTCTTGTTATTATCATAAATAGTATGCTGCATATACATTTAAAAGAACAGCTGTAGGAGTTAGTGATTTGTGAGAACAAGCAACAGCCATGACGTATGTAACTAATGACTTGGGCACCCTATTGGGAAATATTTATTATTAATATCTCCTAATCACAAATTAACCACTTAAACCAGCACTTTATTATAAACTATGACAGATACATATGCCTGTTTAAGAGTGTAATGGTGGATCTGTAATATCATTGAACACTCATGATTAGTTACTGAGATCTGTCAACCCAGAGTTTAACAACACAGCAGCTATAAAGAATACACTAAAGTATTTTTAGTGTTTCACATGAGCATGTAGTAACAGGACAAATCAACACCTTCAGACAGGCTTGCACTTCATGGAAATATGTGGTGGACATACCTTCAGCTGGTTTGAGGTAAGAGCCTACACTACGGCATATAAAGTTTTCCAGGAAGGCATAAGTGTCAAAAATAGACAAGGGACACAGAATTAGGTGATGTTTAGGATTACTAGATTGTACTAACAATAAAACCACATTG
The DNA here is from genome assembly GCA_035590215.1 of Microhierax caerulescens. Classification (NCBI taxonomy): domain Eukaryota; kingdom Metazoa; phylum Chordata; class Aves; order Falconiformes; family Falconidae; genus Microhierax; species Microhierax caerulescens. The sequence goes on along the minus strand of JAVJGJ010000034.1, from coordinate 11,141,309 downwards.
GTTAAGTACTTACTTTCTTCAAAACAAGTACTAACTTAGCAAAGGAATCAGACATCTACAAATAGACAAAAGTCTGAACACTTCCAAGGACAAATCTACTACAGCTGTGATAGTCTAACAGGTAAAACAGAGAAGGTTAGAGACCAGAAGTAATATTTTTATTAGATTAAGTGCTTTATTTGGAAAAATATGACTGAGTATCACCCATCTCTTCTTTCAGATATAATATGAAAATATAATCTTGAAAGTTAAATTAAAGATCAGAATCTGTGTGCTGAGTTTAATCACATTTTAATCTACTACACCAGCTTATTTTTTCCCCACAATAACTTTTTCATGTTCCACAAGCAATACTACCTTTCTAGCTCCCATTAGAGAAGGTAACCATCTCAAAATACTTTTCACATGAAGGCAGTCCTCCTGCTCCATAGGTAGCAACAGATTTTTCTTTCAGGTAGTTTAACTAGATATATTTAGACAGACCAAAATCAGTTTTCTCATTTTTCATTTATCTTTGAAATTTGTAGCTAAGAAAGCATTAAGTACCTCAGCCTTTGGAGCAATACCCCACTGCATTCAATAAAGGATGCAGATTATCCTTGACCCTCCTTTTGTTACCAGTGTATTTATAAAAATATTTTTGTTATCTTTTATGTCAGTGGCCAGCCCAAGTTCTAGCTGGGCTTTTGCCTTTCTAATATTCTGCCGGCATAACCTCGTGACATCCCTGTAGTCTTCCAGAACTGTCTGTCCCTTCTTCCAAAGGTGGTAAACTTTTTTCCCCTGAGTTGCAGACAAAGCTCTCTGTTCAGCCAGGCTGGTCGTCTCCCACCACAGTTCATCTTTCGGCATGTGGGGATGACCTGCTCCTTCACCTTTGAGTTTTCTTTCCTGAAGATTGTCCAGCCTTTATTGCCTACCCAGTCTAAAAAATTTGTAGCCATCCATTGCAGCAGTACAGTCATGCAAGTTATCCCACCGTGTTTCCATGATGGAAATTATATCATAGTCTTCCTGCTGCATGATAGCTTCTGGCATCTTCCAAATGCATCCCCCAAACCCTGCTTTTCTTAAGTTAACAGACTGAGATCTGAAAAGAGTTGCACAATATAAAGATCCCTATAAAAAAAGAAATATGTCATCTGGCAGATATGCATCCTACTTTTTTTAACCTCATAATGGGTCATATCTAGCACAGCTTCCAACGTTCGGTATGACATCTGGCACATAAATAACCAATTTCAATTAATTCCATTTAAATGCAATTTGAATTTGATTTCTGCTTGTATCATTTAACATTAATTTGGACACAAACATATTCCTGATATCCTGCACTATTGTTCACATGTCCTCCAAGCTGTTAATCCCAAAGATATCATTCTTGCAAAGTGCTTGTTAAGAACTGAGTGGCCGTCCTATTTAATATATGTGGAAGGTCAGGCAGAACATTATGATTACAACATTATTTAATCAACTACTACGTTTAACTTAGAGATGAATAAGTGGAGGGAAAAAAAATTACATTATCATTTGATGATTATCTTGCTACAGGTAGACTGATTTGTTTCTGTCCAAGAACATCATGTTACACCTTTGTAAACTTAATCTCTGAATCCATCCTTTTTCTGGTCAAAACTGCAAGTTCTCAACTATGATCATTTTGAGGATCTACACACTAAACCATTTGATTATATGCACAGTAATTCCTGGATCTTCACACAACAAGAGCACAGAAGTGGTTTATTACCTAAAAAGAATATTTTAAGGAAGAGAATTTTAATCTGTTCCACTAGAACATGAATATATAAATTACTACGAGATTCTAGGACACAGGGATTTTAATGGGAACATTTTATCAAAGGTCTGTTATTAAGGCCTTTGATGAGGCTACCGAGACCTTTGTTTTAAATGGGGACATAAATACTCCAACCTTTGCTTGTGTTCTTGCTCCTCTGTCTTCAATCTTATACAGACATTCTTATACACAGGCTTCATTCAGTGAAAGTATGATATGTTATTTAATGATTTAAATTAAGATTTCAGAAGTTAAACAAATTCTGTTATCAAGACCAGGATTCAATTCTTATGCAGATACTAGTGGTATGTCATTAGTCAACCCAATAGAAGTTATAAATCAATACCTTGAAAAATGGAATACTAATCCAAAGCAAACCTTTCCACACAGCACCTTAATCTGAAGAACAGTTTGAAGTTACTCCCTTAAACAAAATCTGCTTTGAAATACCTGTATGCATAAAGAAAATTAGTTATTAGCTACCTACTATACGCTATTTCCCTGTGTTATTACAGGATCAGTTTATAAACCCAGTAATAGCACACCACTGGCAATTAACAGGTCAAAATAGAAAGGTGTGTTTGGGGCAATATTTTTATGAATCTATAGGTATAATTAAATTAAGACTATCATAACTATTAATTATGTCAGCAATTGCATAATGATGAGTGAAAGTCCATCTGATGAAAAAAACACAGAGACAGCACTGCTTGAAATTCTAAATTTATAACAGTCTTGTCTCCTTCCAAATTCAATAGTATTAAGCAAATGAGAACCACAGGGCAAAAAGGTCACCATTACTGATTTCTCTAGTACTCTAGAGCATTTGTAGGAGAACAAGATGGTGCAGACACATTACAGGTTGTATAAAATAGCATTTTTTTTATGTCAAAATGGACTAAAAACCTTTGCTGAGGTTAGCTACTCATTAATAAATGACAGCATGGCACAATCTCACATCTGGATCAGTGTAATTGTGCTGAAAGTGATGAAAGGAAACTGCATGCATTAAGAACCTCACTATAAGGTACACAGTCCCCCTTATCTCTCTTGCACTGAAGTCAACAGCAAATATTCATCAGCTTGAATGGGATCACTATGGGCCCTAAATTATCCTTAGGTGTACATCATATGGCCTGTCATTTCTGTCTTTTATTGTGATGAGAGGTAAACTCATGGACATGTCTTCTTTCTAGATTCCATATTTAATAAGTGTATGCTAGTTCCAGCGACATTTCCCTTTATTGCCAAACTTTTCTGAAAAAAGTTAACACCATCTCAGAGTTATTGCTGAACTGCTTAACTTCACTGAAAGTTGATCTATGATGAGATATTATCTGAATTTTGACAGCCGATAGAGATATTTGATAGCACACTTCAGGGAATCAAGTAATTTTGAGAGAGGTGGGAGCAACAGAGGTAGACTGCTGATCTCAGAGAATACATTTTAATAACACGATATGCTGGTTTCAGCTGGGATATAGTTAATTTTCTTCACAGTAGCTAGTATGAGGCCATGTTTCAAATATGCTGAAGACAGTGTTGTTAATACAGGGATGGTGTCGTTACTGCTGACCAGAACTTACACAAAGTCAAGACATTTTCTGCTCTTCACCCCACCCCACCAACATGTAGGCAGGGGGGGCACAAGGAGTTAGGAGGGGACACAGACAGGACAGCTGACCAAGGGAATATTCCATACCATATGACATCATACTTAGCAATAAAATAAAAAGCTAAGGGAAGAAAGAAGGAGGGGGAGCGACATTTAGAGTTAGAGTGTTTGTCTTCCCAAGTAACCATTACACATGAAGGAGCCCTGCTTTCCTGGGAATGGCTGAACACCTGCCTGTTGATGGGAAGCAGTGAATGAATTCCTTGTTTTGCTTGCATGCACAGCTTTTGCTTTATTTATTAAACTGTCTATCACAACCCACATGTTTTCTTGCCTTTGCCCTTCCAATTCTCTTCCCATCCCACTGGCGGGAGTGAGCAAGCAGCTGTGTGGTGCTTAGTTGCTCGCTGGAGTTAAACAACAATAGAAAAAGCGTAGAGTTCTATTAACAAAAGAGCCTGTACGTTCACTATACTCTTTCCCATTTTCATTTCCTAGATGTAATTAACCGTCTATCTTGTGAAATATATCTAGCACATGAGGTCATGAAGTGGGCAAGATAGTGTACTTATGTACATTCAGCGCAGGCATAGCATCTATTGAACATGAAGGAGAGGCTTCAAGTTAGGGAGAGTTAAGTTCAGCCCATGAGACTGGGTAAATCTTGCTCTTCCTTTAAAGTACGTCTCCCTCTGCACAGATACTATAGGTACCAAGCAAAACATTAGTAGAAAAACTTTGCCTTGCTACATGTTTACATGTATACATTCCCTATAGACTACAGTGGGAAACAACATTCAGCATTGTTATTACATTATAAATGGCTTGTTTGATATATTATATACACACATAATTTACATCTACAAAGTAGGGGTACACATCTGCTAGGACAATATTTGCTTTTTGGATTCCAGCATGGCAAAATCACAGTGACTGAGAAGCATACTTTATCTTTTCCTCTTTCTCTGGCTTTTTCACTTAGTTTCCTCCAGGATCATCAGCCTTTTAACTACTTTTGCAATTTATGTTACTTCACCATTAGCAAGAAAAATTCTGCTATTGAGGCAATTCTAGACTGAAATATCCTATGATTATACTGACACTTGAACACTGTCTACCATGTTATACTGAATTAAAGATCCCTGCACTTTACAAGCACAAAAAGGTGGATACATGGAGATTAAGGAAGTTTGAAACAATAAGACTGCCCAGGAGGATTGGATTCGGTATTCACAGTAATACTTGAACAACATCATTCAAGTAGTACACCCTCACGAGCCCCAAAACGCAACAAGAAAAGCCACCATTGCTTATATAATAGCTCAACATCTCCTAAGCAATATTCTGCCTAATTATCACATCCATTCGGAATCTACCATATTTGTGTTACAAAGGGACTGTAGGATATGTTGTAGAGCAGGGGTCCTCAAACTTTTTTAAATGGGGGCCGGTGCACGGGTTAAGTGGCAGGCAGTCATCTGTGGCTGCTTGGTTTCGCCCCCCCCCCCAGCTGGGAGGTCTGGAAATACCAAATACCAGGGGGCCAGATTGAGGACCTTGGGGGGCCATAGTTTGAGGACCCCTGTTGTAGAGGAAGGAAAGGATCTATGATAAAAATACATTTTATACCTTGACACAATTAGTACTAAATTTCAGCCTTCTTGTTGTGAAGGGAGTTATCCTTCAGAGAGATACAGAAGTCACCCATGTGAAAGAAGAACTTAAAGGCTGAACAAACAGAAAAGACTTGCTGGTCTAGTTCAGAAA
>JAVJGJ010000034.1:11121488-11134042 GCA_035590215.1 Microhierax caerulescens | reverse complement strand
TTTTGGTTTTTTTTTTGGTTTTTTTTTGTTTTTTTTTTTTTTTAAATGTACAAAAGCTTCCAATAAGATAAAGCTATGATGTCCTGAAAACAGAGAGGTAGGTGGATTAAATAAGTTTCGGGAAAAGCTACATTCAGGAAAAAAAAGTTACAAAAACCATGAAGTATGCCTTACTCATTCAAAACTCAAGCATACCTGTAAGTTACTAAATTTAGAATCAGCTTGACTACGGACTTTGTGTGCTGAGAAAAAACTTCCACAGTTCTTGCTGCATTCCCGTTTGCACTGTTCCTGCAGAATATTGCACTGTACTGTAGAACCCATGGGCTCCAACAGGCCATGTCCTTGAATCACTGCTTTTCTACTTAATCCAAGCGGCTGAGGGTTACAAATAGCTGGAAACACTCAGTATCTTTCCAGAAGTATCACCTCCAGAGATCAGTTACAAAATGTATGTCACCTTTACCTATCTATATTTATCTACAGTTCTGAGTCCATACTGCCACCCAGAGAATGAAAGCAGCTGAAGTGCCTTTTCCCAGAACACATGGGCAGCAAGAGATGAGCTGTTTGGTTGGGGTGGTGGAGCAGTGGGGTACAACTACGCAGTGCAAGTTTAGCTTGTACAGATTACTAAAAAACTTTTGGAGTGCGATGGTGGAAACACCACCCCTAAAAATGTTTTTGAACTACTGAAAATATTTTTTTATCTGAATAAGAATTAAAAATATTTTTGTGTCCAAGACACAGATAGGTAAAATTAAGGTTGGTTTGGTTTTTTTTTCCAATTATTTGTCCCCAGTTTTTGAGGAAACCATACTAAAATACCATATATACCAAACACCTCTAAAATTGTCCCAAATTGATTTTTGTAGGTGATATTAACACTTTTCTCAAGTAAGTATATAAAAAAAACTTCCTCAATGTACATTTTTTCGATTTGCTTGTTTGGATAGCTGATTGATGGAGTACAAAGAAGTGTTGCAATGTTATTGGCTGCTTTTTGTGAGCAGATGGTTCTTCACATTCTTCTGATTTACCTTTAAAATGAATACAAATTCAACCTGCAAACAGCATAATTTTCAAGTATAATTATAATGCAAAAAAGCCCATTTTCAATATATACATACATGGAACAACAGTTTTATCTATGGAAGCGTTGAACCTGGTTGTTTGAACAACTAGTAAAAAGCAGAAGGAAAACATGGGGGAACATTAGATTCATAGCACAGTCAAAGTGTTGTTACAGTATTTCCCTTTTAATAAAGCTGGCAGCTGTGCTGGTAAGCTGCTTTTCCACTTTCCTTCAGTTATGCCTTGTAAAGGCTGGGAAGTCTAATTAACAGTAGTTGGTTTGCAGCTCATTCACAGCGAGCTAGAGACAGAAGACTAGTCCAGTACAGCCCAGAAAGGAAATACGTTTGTTCAGTGGAGGACAGGGCCACTTTTTGTCAGAGCGCTCTGCAGCACTTATAGCACCATTACACATGAGCAGGCGCATGTTGTGAAAGCAATCTTTTGCAAGCGAGCTATTTTTAGAAAACACTGATTTAAAGTTTTTAAAGGATTGATTTGCCATACCAAACGCAAGCGAGACTGAGAACTGACTGGCAAACAAAATCAGGTTTCATGAATCAGTGAAAAGTTACTTTTATGTATTTCTTAAACAACTACAATTTAGAAGTCCCGATGGTCCACAATTAAGAGCCACAAACAAATTTTCACCATCTGAAAGTAGTCCTACTCTTCACACAATTCCAGCATTCATGGTCAGCACATCCACAGCAATCCTGCTGAAGTTCAGGCACTAGATTCTGAACTAATGCTGGGTCATAATTCCAAATCGATCTGCTAACTCCACCCCAAAGTTCATACTCCCTCCCTCCATCCAGTCTATACCTTTGAGTATGTACACCAGGTCTCATTATTTTGTCTAGAGGAATACAACTGGCATTGTATCCTAACTTTTATACAGTGTGTTCAACTAATTACAAGCCCAGCTATCCTAAGTCTTTTCAAGTACTAGCAGACAGGGACTATAAATAGAGTACTTTCAGAAAGTAAACTGAAAAAAAATCCCATCTTTAAAGACTGTCAAAAAGTATTTTTAAAACAGATCAGAAGGAATTCAAAAGGTGGATAACTATTGGTGTCAAAACTACTTAGAGGGAAAAAAAACATAAAGCCACAAATGTTTTCCTTTTCTCATTCATATCTTTATAACCTATTGAAAATTTACTACAATCTGCAGTACCACTTTAAATTCTAAAAAACAGATGAAGCACAAATCTTTTACTGGTAACAGACACCAACCCACTGAAAAACAGCATTCCTTTACTTAAGAAGAAAGTGTATTTACTCCAGCTTTCTGGTAGGGAATAAGGTGACATTTTGTTCAAAAACAAATCTTGTAGAAATTTACTGGGTCTACCAAAACTCATCCATACAAATTTCTCTTGCCAAGGTAAAGTTTTAAAGCAGAGAGAATAAAACTGAAACCTTATTAAACACTCTCTCCTGAACAATTCATTCACCCCCACATTCCATATTTATAGGAGCTCAGTATAGCTATTTGCTTATATATAAACTTCAATTACAGAAATAACCTGATTAAATTATTTGGCCTGAGTTACGTTTTTTAGCACTCCATTGTCTAAACCATTTATTTTACTACTACTATCCACACTTTTCCTTTCCTTCCTTATTTTAACAAGTCTCTCACAATGTAAAATTTATCTGTTTGTCAGAATCTTACTTTATTAACATAAAAATGAAATAATATCTGATTTAAATAGCCCATACACATGTTCTACATGTATTTATTCCTGCAGTAAATTACAATAAATATGGCAAAAATGCAAAATATAACCCTACATCGCTAATTTATTTAGAGATTAAAGGAAGCTACCTGATCAAGATTTAGAAAATTCCATGGCGATAGAATTGGGATGATACCTCTTTTACAAAGATCTTCCAGTTACAATACATGCAAGTTCTAAAACTCATTCTTTTATTAAAAAAATGTTAAGCAGTGAAGAAGTATTTATTCATCACAATTTTACTTCTTAAAGAAAAATAAAGCAAAGCTGTAATACAGCAATCAAATTCATTTCTTTCAAATAACTTAATTATTCCAAAACAAAATTCCATGGAAACCCACTAAGATTAAAGGTCAAACAGTATCAAAGCCATTTATTAGGCAAGGTAGTCACATGTAACAGTAGTTGTATCTTCAAGCGTAAAGGAAGTATGTTCCAAATACTCAAGTTTAAAAAACATAACACATTAATTTGCAGCAGCAAGGGCACTGGAACAAATATATTTCCAACATGCTCAATAACCACACATAAGAGAAATGAATAGTCACAACAGAAGTCTTTTTTGTTTCCATAGCTATATTAGTAAACTTGTTTAAGTTATTTAAGTTGACCTCTCTACTGTTAAGGATAAGTATTCCATTTCAGAGGAAATTTTACAGAAAAACTGCACACACCAGTCATCAACAATTGCATATCCATTTTTGCATACATGTATCAACATATTCTAATCCTTGTTTCCTTCTGGACTTTTAGTTACTTCTTGAAACAACATTCCAGCATATTTAGGAAAATCACAACATGGGAAGGCATCAATAGTAAGAATCTCAACCCCAGCCGTAGTTAAGACATAACAACAATAAAAATACCTTAAGAAAATCCCAAAACCAAACAAGAAATGAAACACAAGACTCCCTCCATACAGCTCAGACACTTAGAGTACAGAACAAGAGGATTTCAATTACGTAATATTTTTACTTTACACAGCAGTCAGGAGTGTTGTCTTGCACAGCATACTTGAACAGGAACAGATGTCAGATTAAATCTCCCCTTAAAAAAGTCAAGAACAAAAATATTTAACATTTGTTTATTTTTTTAAATCATTCAAAAGTAGGCACCAGCAATCAAATCACATCAAAAGCATAGACTCTGGCCCCTTCTTTTTGAAGTACAGTGTCAGGGAACTACTTCAGCGCATAAATAAGCTTTAGAGGTTAGGCACTAATCTTAACTTCTCAGTAAGCCTCAGAAAGAATGAAGTTGCAAAGAACTCAACAGCACAGACACCCACACCCCCCAAAAAAAAAAAAAAAAAAAAAATATCTGATCACACTTAGCTCTTAAGTTAATAAAGCTACCTTATATACCTGGGGAATACACTTCAGCTGGGCCAAATTAGAGCCCAGTGGGGACCAAGGCAGGAATAAAGGGTCACCAGGTGAAACAGATGGTGTAATCAAGGATTACAGGGGTTTCTATTGATCAGCTCTGTGCTCGACTGCTACAGTTTGCAGCTGGACAAACCTCTCTGTTTCTGCTCTGTTGTGTCTGTCTTGCTTCCATAGTCAGGAGGAACATCATGTATTATCCTTGGGGGTTGAAGAAGGACTGTGAGAAAGCTTGTCTTCATGCTGAGGAATGCTACCTAACCTTTCCATCCTTCCCTAATTTCCTTTAACAGAGGAACGTAACAATACACATGAAATGATATAGGTTAAATTGATTGAATCTGGTAACCTTTCCCAGATGAAGTTTCCATAGTAAACCTTATAACCTCCAACTACCCCAAGAAACTAGTCCATCATATCAGACATACTGACTGTAGTACAGAACGCTATTTGTAAAAGTGAAGGTTTCTTCCTTTTTAAATATATGCATTCATGCCAAGCATCTGAAAGCAAACTCTGTTTAGTGTTTCGAATAACATGTTTTAAGTAGAACGAGATATTCATAAAACAACTCCACAGTTTTGCATCTGTACTACTGAGAAACAAGATAATTTTGCATTACAATATTTAGTGCCTTTAATATTTTATTATTTTTTTCTCCCACCACAACCATATTAATAGTGATTTTGTAATTAAGCAAGCCAAAAGTCAAGCTGTGAGCTTGAGAGATTGAGCGTTCCACATATTTTGCAGGTTACTATAAACAAGCAGGACAAAGGAAAGCAAGAATGGCTTTATTGTAGCTGAATGCTTCAATAAGATGACAAAGGGCAACTCCTCATGTCCTGTACGGGCTTCTGCCAAGTTGTCAAAGTTCAAATACAGAAATCATTCATGCTCTAAAGTCTTGGCCCCTGTCCACTAGTTGTCATCTTCATACAAAGTTTATCATGTCAAAGATTAAGTTACTGTCATGCTTTTATTTAAGGAAAAATATATCATGCACATCTCAGTGACTACCATGAACAACGTATTCAAAATGTACATTAAAAAGGACAGAGGCCAGGTGTGGAAAATGTCAGCTCAAAATGGAAGTTACAAGCATGTGGAGAAGAAGAGATATAACAGAAAGCTTGACAACCTTGACTGTAATAGTTATTGCCATGGACAGCTATAAAAAAAATGACACTAAGAGGTGACATCACAGCTCTGTAGGACAGAGCTGTTTGCTTCTAGGGAGATGAACTAGTCTGTTAAAAAAAGCTGGATGTTCTATCTAAAAAGAAGAACACCACAGTACACATGTAATTCTAAAGCGCCTTTGCAATCTTTGTTCCTTCATTTTAATTTACCTTGCCTGCAGCTGCTAATTCGGAATCCTGATAATTTCATTGAAAACTGTTTGTCAGTGAGGGCTTCCAGGACAGCTGAAATTCACAGATGTATGGCACCTGTGAAGTCAGTTAACCTTTCCAGAACTTTAGGTTATATGGTGAAAAATTTGCTAGGAAAAATTCTGCCTCAGGTGTATATCCTTGTGCCAGGAATAAAGTTGCTGATCATGTTAAACTGATTAGATTAGCGGCCAAATTGTGCATGCTAATTAAGCACAAGCTGACACTAAGAAATAGCCAATTTTATTTAGAAATCAGAGAGAAGTTCCTTACTGCTAAGACTTGGTATGGAAACAAATTTCACAGACATTAATATTGACAATGCCAGTCAATACAACAAAATACTTATATATTATGTATATTGTATAATATACATACTATATATACAAAATAACTTGTATAATAATTCTTCTTACCTGTTGCTTTACCCGTACTACCTGATCACCTCACAGAATCAGAGTACTCCATTGTAACTATCCACTAAGCTGCATACTTTAAGCATGCCAACTAAACAGTGAGTAAAAAGTGCAAATATGCAGGCAATTTGTTCTGATTAGTGCCTATATTTTTTCCCTGATAATCTAATCCATCATTAAGCCTTTACCTACATTTCTGACTATTTTAACTTCCTATACACCCTTCCTAAGCACTAGATGTCAGCTGTGATACAGCTCCTTCCATCATGTATCACCTTTGCAAGAGTACTAACCAAACTTCCAACTTCACTACTACCTCTGATGACTCACATCTACCATAAAGCCACAGGGAAATAAAGAGGAAAATTATAACCAGCTTAAAATAAAAGAATGCCCTCAACAGCCTTATTTATTCCCATACTTTACTAAAGAAGTACTTTATAAGCCTTTCTGGCTTTGATATTCAGTGTAATATCAGCCAGAAGTTGAATGTTCTGTGGGATAAGGACAATGCTGTCATTCATTAAGGAAGTGCAGAGCTCGAGTTCATTCAAACGTTAAGAGAGTCAATGAAGTAATTTACTCATAAATTAACTGTCAGAAAGCTCTGGACTAAGGTTAGTCTGTACTAAACTAGCAGTACAGAAGTAGCTCAGATTTAGTTGTTAAACAATTAGTTGAGAAATTCCTCCTTCTCCTGAGTGGACAGTAGGGTAAATGACTGACAAAGTATTAATTATGACTTCTCAGCCATTATTTTATCCTTCACACACAAAAAAGAAATAATCACAATAAACCTAGAAAATAAGGAGAGTGAGCATCATGAAGAGTAGAAAGGATACACAGGCCACAAAGAACATAACAGAGATAAAGAAATACACAATGGAAAGCACTTTCATTCTACATAAATTTTTCATTTTAATGTTACACAGTTTCACCTTTCATCTGATATCAAATCACACAATTTCTGGGATATGTTACTACCAAAAAACCTAGCTAAAATAGTTTTATGATGACAAGAAAATACACATATCACTATAATGAAAGTACGTTTGAGCTTCCAGGTAAGGGAGGAAAGGACACATGGACACACACATAGGGACACACACACATACACCCTTTGTAAATGGGAATAAGTGGTCTAAATCAGAAGCAAGAGACAAGAAATCAAGACTAAAACTTGAAAAGGTAACTACCAAGGTAAGTAAAACAAAGACAATCTTGCCTGTGCTTTATCAGTGCATACAACAGGATGGGGAGCAGGCCAAGTAGATATTATTTTTACAAATGCCAGACAGACAAGATAGCAGTCTAAGAGATGATGAGCAGATAGCACATGAGAATTTTCTATTAGAAAATAACATTCAATTGATAGTTGTATAGTTAATTAAATGTTGTTAATTAAATTTGATCTCATCTTACCTGGTAATGGTCGTGTTTTGATATATGCAGTATATATTTTGTATAAACTCGCATTTATTAATTTTAGAATGAAAAGGAATTATATTTTTTATGAATCTTAGAAATTTCCACTTTCTTAATTTTCACATAGCAAGTAATAAAAACCATAAATTGATCAATAATTTCTTGTTACCAGGCAATTATGATTTAGAAAAGATGTCAAAAACATTTAGAATTAAGAGTTCATTGAACAAAGTTACTGAAAGTTGTTTCTTTTCCTTGGTTTGAAACCAATGTTTTAAAATTTAATTTTTAAGACTTTTAGATAAAATATTTATCAAAAAATACTCCTTCAAATTCAAATATTTTTCTAATATTTTTTTCTGCTTCCACCATTTTAAGAGGGTTTGTCTCATACAAACCCTTCAAAGCAGTCAAGAATAAAATCCATTGCCTGTGAGAAACAATTGACATGTAAAACTAGTTTATAAATACTGTAAATTAGACACAATTATGAATAAAATGGAAATTACATATTGACAAGCTACACTGTACAGTTGGCCCTGCAGTTGCTCAGATTTTGCAGTACAATTACATATCTGAGCAATCCGAATCAATGTGATTAATGTCCTGTAAGCAGGAAGTGAACTAACATCACTGTTTACTGAATGCTGTGAAATTATCCTGTCTTCCCTAATTTTAATCCTAGGACCAAACCTGAAGAGTATTTTCTACCAAACCAACAGTACATGGAGACAGCTTATGTTTCCAAAAGAGGGACTGTGCAGTACAGACAATCTTTTGACATATTTTGTAGAATTTCTCTTTTTCTAAATTACAGAATTCATTTGTGCTTTCTGCTGCATTTATCCTCTCTTTTCCTAATGAATATTACTTCAATTACTTTTCCTGTGGAGGGAGAGAACTCAATAAGGGAGGAAAAAACCCCAAACAAACCAAACCAGAAAAAACAGGACTCTAAGAAGTTTCATCTACACTTCCTAGAAAATCAAGATACATCTGTATGGACGCTTCCATTTACTATTGCCCTGAGGTCAAGACCTCAAAGCACCTCAGCCCAGCCCAGGTAATGCATTTGTCGTCTGAAACAGGGCAGCTGGCACTTGGACCCTGGATCCTGTTCAACATGCAGTAGAGCACTGCCTGGCTGGCGCTTCACAGGTATGGACTTTTCCCATTTGATGATATTGCCTCACGTTTTTCTTAAAAAGATCAAGGTTCAGGGAGGCAGCAGTGGTTGGTACTAGCAGAATATGTTTGTATGTGACCAAAATGAAGGATGACAACTGGTAAAGCACCCTATATTGCATTTTATTTTATGCATAGCTCTGACAACTACATGGAAATATGATTATAGAATCCCCAATATTTGCAAGACAGACATAAACATGCTTCTACAGCTTTCAGCATGAAGTAATTGTGTTAAAGCCAAGAAACAAAATGAATGTTTAGATAATGCAAGAAAATGTCACATGTAAAGGAATAATACTATGTTCCATATCAGCTTATATCTTCATGAAAAGGAATTTATGAAGAAAAAGATATTGTAATACATTTTATTACTCTGGGTAATACATTTTAGGTTGAGCAAGTTCTAGTTGCAATAAAACTTGATAGAGAGATCTCACGTATACTATTTCAATGGTGTCTATACTTCACATTATCAGCTTTGAATAAGAGGAGTTCTCCACGTAAAGTAGAATTAAAGACATGATAAGGATGGCATACTTTCCTACTTCTCGCTCAAAAACCTGTTGGGCAAGTCACATATTTTTAAACATAGATTTGAAAAGAGTGTATGTGTGTTTAATTTTCCAGGTATTTCTATTTCCAGTATATTAACAATCAGTTTGGGCCTTCACAGGAAAGATAGACATAATCACCCCAAACTGTGTACATCACACCTCTGAGGGACTGACAGGACCCTTTCTGGAATGCATGGAACATATGGCAAAGTCCTAAAAATATCTCTGTTTAAATGTTATGAATTATACCTTGATGTAAGTTGTTCCTATTTTCTCTGCAGCCTTTGTCAATAGACTACAAATACTTCAGCAATTTCTTTTTGACATTAAAGTTGATCATTTCAAAACTGGACTGAATTCAAAATTGAACAGAATTGTTCTGTGGCCTGTCTATCCAGCCCACCGAGCAACTCTTCCCAGCTGCAACACAGCAGCACAAGAAGTGTTTTGGAATGATGAAAGGATTAGCCTTCTACTCTGTACTAGCTAAGAATTTGGAAGAATGTATGTTTATTGGGCCCTCTGAGGTCCCATTAAAAGAAATTATGCATGAACAGCACTATTTTGCATAATTATGCCTTTTTGCACATTATGTCTGATGCATCCAGACACCTTGTATGATTTATTGCATGTGACTACTAGACTTTTTATGGACACCTGACAGTCTAGGCTTCCAAGTACAAGGAGAAGTCACCAAAAGCTATAAAAAAGCATAAATGACATCTTGCATGCTTGCTTTTTTATTATTATTATTTTTTAATGTGAGACTGGATCAAATGATAAAATATGTGAAAACATATTATAGCAGACTGTCTGCATGCATTAGCAATCACTGCTGGATCAAACTGAACTTGGACCCTCTACCCTCATGAATTAGGAACACACTGTTTCCACCCACTGGCTAGGATGCTTACGTCTCTTCCAGTAGTTCACAATAAAGGCATGTTGTTGAAGCAGTTTAAAAATGTTCTTATTGCTGCGTGACTTGTTCCTCAGAGACAGAGTGGATTTCAGCCCATGTGGCACCTTTTAGAAAATGTACTGTACTGATTCCCTTTCTAATCTGGCCTTGAAAAGTAACAGCAGTTTGCTGGAAACACTTCCTAGAATCAGTTAAAGGGCTAACATTCATCTTCTTTAAACTATGAAATTAAATCAAGCCAAATTCCAACCATCTCTGCCTGCCAAGAAATTTCAGAGGACTAGCATCTCTAGAAGAATCCATATGGGCTACAATGATGGCACAGCTCTGACTGGAACCCAAATAAGTTTTATAGCAATAAGGATGTGTCAATAAGAAAGCCAGAACTGAAGAGTAACTACAGAATGCACTCTTCAGGTCACAGGCAAGAGTCTTATAGTATGACACAAAACGAAATTACATACTTTCCACAAAGAATCCTCACAGATGTCAGGAAAGGGACTGCACAAAGATGAAGGGTGAAATGCAGTCTTTCTCTATTGTCATCTTTAACATAGAAAATCCGACTTTTTTTAAGCCTGGTATGTTCCTTCTTTGTTGCATCTTATCATCATATTAATTTTTCCTCCCAATCCCATTTTTTTGTTTTGTTTGTTTTTTGCATTGACTTTCACTTCCTGATTCTTGGTCCAATTGGTTTATCTCATTAAAAATATCAACATATAAATAGCTAACATGGAGACGGGTGTACCATTACTAGGATTTCACTATTCTCTCATTATCAATGTAGGTCATAATTCCCATTCATGTTATTCCTTTATCTGCTTTCATATTATAGAAGATGCAATGGCTTCATTTTGTAGGCTTTCTATCCACGCCTTTCATATACTTTTTTTATGTTAAGGGAAAGTTTAAGTTATGCCTAATTAACTAAATATGTGTACCGGTATGTTGTAATGGTTCTGCATTTGACACTCCTAAAATATTACAAGCATTAAGATGCAAGCATAGATTATTATGGCTATGGACTTCAAAACAGGCTAGTACAATTATTTCTTTAATGTCACCCTAAGGTGCTACTAAAAGTACTTTTATAGCATTTAATTTCTCCAGTAAGTATAGCATCAGCCGTATAACTTATGAAAACACTACTCATAGAAATATGATGAAGCAGAGATTCTTCCAACTCCAGTAGCTTCTTGCATATAGCACTTGCATGCAACAAGCTGAAAGCATGATTAACTTTTCAGCTTGCGTAATGTAACCCATAGAAAGTAGCAGAAAATCATGCTGGCTACTGACCATATCCATTTCCTTTTACAATTGGATGCTGGTAAAATAGCAAGGCCAGAGAACTGGATTCATAGCTCTCCAGCTGAGGTAGTTTATTATCTGGCTCTGTGGGGAAAAATAAATAAATAAATAAATAAAATTGCAGACTAAACAAAATGTATTTTAAAACCTGTAGGATAATAAATACATTAACCCTACATTAGTTTGCAATAGGGTCAGGATGTTCATTAGATTTCTTCCTACTTCCCACTGGTCAATAACATTAACTATGTTCCATCAAAGATATTCCTCATATGGATTCAATCATATACTGGCAAATAAAGAAGAATGAGTAAACTCATGTGTCTGCTGCACACGAAAAGTGGACAAACATGAAGTTACCTAATGTACTACCTCACATTTACCTAAAAATCAGTACAGCATGGTTTATATTAACCGGAGTTTTATTTTAAGGGATTAAAGTCAAGGGAGTGTTCTCCCATGGAATTGTCTTTATGCCTCAGTTCTGCCACCTTATCTTTCCCAGACAAGCACCAAAAGAAAGAAAGAAACAAATAAACAAACAAATCATTCTGTGATTGCATTTTTTTTACTCCCTGTGAACCCAAAGGCTATTTGAAGCTATGCAGCTGAGGGTTTTGTGGAGATTTTTCTTACTTTCTTCCTAAGGAATAAAATATTCCTTCCAAAATTACTTGTGGCTCAATATTTTTATTTAAAAATAAGACAACTGTAGCAAATTATTAATTTCACTTCACAGGAAACTGGATTTACAAAGCTGTTCTACTGAGAATGTTTGTTGTGAGTTATCATATAAAAGGTTTGTTGTGAATTATCATATAAAATTATGACCTTTCGGTCATTTTCTTTAATAATGCAATGCTGCATGTCTATTACAACCAGTTAGAACTGATTAGAAATCATAGCTTGAGCTGAAATCTTTAAAATGGCTCCTTCAGGTATTTTTTCTGTGTTTATATGGTCTTGCATTATGTTTTATTTACACTAAATTGCAGCAGTTTCCTTAAGTTTTCTCTCAAACTCTGATGCCTTACCTAAAAACAGATTTATTTATTTATTTATTTATTTTTATATCCGGAAATCCTAACAGTAATTAATATGCATTCATATAGCTACTTAGTCTTATACTTTTAGAAG
>JAVJGJ010000034.1:11105984-11121388 GCA_035590215.1 Microhierax caerulescens | reverse complement strand
TATGGTCTTGCATTATGTTTTATTTACACTAAATTGCAGCAGTTTCCTTAAGTTTTCTCTCAAACTCTGATGCCTTAACTAAAAACAGATTTATTTATTTATTTATTTATTTATTTATTTAATTTATTTTTATATCCGGAAATCCTAACAGTAATTAATATGCATTCATATAGCTACTTAGTCTTATACTTTTAGAAGCAGCTCCAGTTATCTGCTTTATTTCCATAATGGATCTGTACCATGCAGCCTACAGAGCAGTAGGTTATGGTTTTGTACTTCCCTGAAATAAACTGTATCTCATAATGAAGGTAAGGACTTTGTATGCAAACTGCGTTCCAAAGTTCAAGAGATGCAAAGAAGTAAATCTTGCTGATTCACACAAATGGTTGCACTGCCCTATTTATGACATTTTATGATTAAGGCCTTGAACTAGCAAAGTTCTTAAGTATGTGTTTAACTTTTAATTCAATAGAAGCATTCACCTGTTTGAAATGCTTAAATTTGTTGATTGTGACCCAAATAAAGTAAACAAGCAATAAAAAAAAGAAGCAATAAAATATTCTTGTGCAGTAAATACTCTGAAGCCTATTTCAAGTTGCCCCATCTGACATCTATGCAGCTGCAGCCACCACAGGCTACAAGTGTACTCAAATTTGCTTATGCTAATAGTGAAACTGAAGCACTCAAATCTGTTTCCTCGTCTCTCTCTTCCCCAAGGACATGCATATCTCTCTTTCACTCTGCATAGCCACCTATCTTGAGAGACCCATGCTCACTTTACCTGTTCTATGAAACTCCAGAGAGAACACATGGTGAAGAAACAAAGATGAAGTTCTGGCTCCTTTACAATGCTTCAGAGAAGATAACCATAATACTGTAATGCTGTAATTAGGACATCTGTCCAGTTAAAGAGAAGTTCCCAGGTAGCTTTTCTAAACTATATGCAATAACCAGATGAAAAAGAATTCTGTAGAGTTCCTGGACACTGTACCCTTCTTCCATTAATAAACTCTCTAAATGCAGTTATCTCTGCCTTTATCCATAGTTTCTCTTTAGTTTTCTACAGCCATTTAAAAATCTTCCATTTATCAAAACATCTTACTAGTGTTTGATATAAATAGGCTTGATCTTACTTCTTTAATCTTGATTTCAGCTTGGTTACCTACTATATTCTCATGTGTCACTTTAGATTAATTTGTTATGCTAAGTACTGTCCAAATAAGTAATGAACTTTCAAATGAGTCCATACGTAATAAAGCAAGGGTTCAGTTATTTCTAACACTACTAACATTTTATTACTGTATCGGGGTCATGGCTGAAAATATAACACCTTTAGGGTTTCCAAGTGCCTCAGTCTCTTACTTGTGAACAATTGATACTCACTCCTAAGACATTGGCATTTAATGATCTGTAATAATGACAAAGGAGGGGCAATTCTTTATAGTAATCTCTGCAACCAGACACTCTTGATGTCACGTATTTCAGTATCAAATGCAAATTATTATAAAGTTCCTTTATGCTGCTGAAAACTATTATTTTGGAGAGGATAAAGAGAAACAAGAGTCTAAGATTATGTAAAGAAAATGGGTGGTTTACTTTCTTTCTTTAAGCAACAGACGTCTTTGGTTATTTTTGTTTCCTAACTGATTGTCCTTTAAAACCTATACTTGCGTTGTCAGCCACAGGTAAAGTTATTAACTGCATTGGGGCCCCATTGTGTTGAAGACTCTGTGAAGTAGATTTCTGTACACTCTTCAGAGATGACAGACCATGAGGGAAAGAGGAACAGAATTACAAGCAGAAGAGGTGGCACCATACCACCCACCAGAGGTATGTGAGAAAGGGATCCATGCATCCTATTCCCAACTGCTAAAGCTGCCTTTGCCACATTGTGAATACCAACATCTGGGCTAAGGCAGTTTGAGATATATTCTTGTTTTTAAAAGGTAGCCTGTCTCCTGGGATTGAGTCAGATCCTAAAATATTCTAAAATCACACAAATTCCTTTGAGAATTCTTTCAACACCACTGTAAAGAAGTGGAATATCATTTTCTTGAACAAAAAAACATGCGGTTCCAAGGCTTTGATTTTTCCAGTTTCTCTATAGCAATTTTGCTGACAAAAATGAAACTGGAGGGTATTGAGAATACAAGGTCAAAAAGAAAAACCTGTCATTCGCACAGATTTCAGAATTTACCTCCATAGTTACACATTCAGCTCTCCTCCATATGCTACCTACATCATTAGGAATGGACAAAAAGAAGTAACCACTTAGATTGCAAAGTCTGGACCTTTGCGTTCCCTGAAAGTAAGCAATAACCTAGCAGCACCAATAGCTACATGCTCTTGCATAGTGCCAGGTATAAAGCATTTTCAACACCTTGGAAAAACTAAAACCTGAATTCCAAACTACACAGCTATAAGGTGCCACAGCACAGCAGGAAGGCTCAAGGGAATTACCATCATCCCAGGTCCTACCAGCAGGAAAGAATTTATGAGAGATTTTGAGACCAAGTTGCCATGATTAACCACTGTCAAGTATCTATCTGCTTCTGGAGATACGGAATCTGAACACTCAAAAATCATGTCCTTTATAGTGGCACGGCTCCAGTCCTATATATGAATGAATCTCTGCACCTACAGAGACCCTAGAGCCTAAAAGAGGTGACAAGTTTCTCAGAGAAGGCTGTATATAAATGCTGGCATTGAACACCAATATCTGGCCAAGGCAGCAGTAAGACAGAGCTGTTCTGTGGTACTTCCTTGCTCTTGGTGCTATGGAATTGTGCTGTAAATCACACCATTGACAAAACTTAGTGTGGTGGGTTGACCCTGGCTGGATGCCAGGTGTCCACCAAAGCTGCTCTATCACACCCCCTCCTCAGCTGGACAGGGGACAGAAAATATAATGAGAGGCTGTCATGGGTTGAGATAAGGATGTGGAGAGATTACTTACTAATTACCATCATAGGCAAAACAGACTTGACTTGGGGAAATTAGTTTAATTTATTACCAATCATATCAGAGTTGGATAATGAGAAATAAAACCCAAATCTTACAGACACCTTCCTCCCACTTCTTTCTTCTACCTGGGCTTAACTTTATTCCTTCTCTACCTTCTCAGTGGTGCAGGGGGACAGGGAATGGGGGCTGCGGTCAGTTCATTACATGTTGTTTCTGCCACTCCTTTCACTTCAAGGGGGAGGACTCCTCACACTCTTTCCCTGCTCAAGTGTGCGGTCCTTCCCATGGGAGGCAGTAGTCCATGAACTTCTCCAACACCAGTCCTTTCAATGGGCTGCAGTTCTTCACAAACTGCTCCACTGTGGGTCCCTTCCATAGACTGCAGATCTCCAGGAATAGATTGTTCCAGCATGGGTCCCCCATGGTGTCACAAATTCTGCCAGAAAATCTGCTCCGCCACGGGTTCCTCTCCACTGAGCAACAGGTCCTGCTGGAAGCCTGATCCAGCACAGGCTTCCCATGGGGTCATAGCCTCCTTGGGGTGCACCTACCCCCTCTATCTTGGGGTCCCCCACAGGCTACAGGTAGATATCTGCTCCACTGTTAACTTCCATGTGCTGCAGGGGCACAGCCTGCTTCACCAATGGTATTCACCACAGGCTGCAAGGGAATCTCTGCTCCAGTGCCTGGAGCACCTCCTCCCTCTTCTTCACTGACCTTGGGGTCTACATAGTTGTTGCTCTCACATATTCTGTCTTCTCTTTAGCTGCAGTTGCTTCCTCCCCTCCATCCCCCTTTCTTAAATATGTTACCACAGAGGAACTACCACCATCACTAATGGGCTCAGCCTTGACCATGGGTGGGTCCAACTTGGAGCTGGCTGGCTTTGGCTTTATGGGATATAGGGGAAGCTTCTAGTAGCTTCTCACAGAAGCCAGCTCTCTTACCCTTCTACTACCAAAGCCTTGCCATGCAAACCCAATGCACCCAGTGAAAAGTTAGGTTTTCCAACAGTTCCTTCTTGTTTGTGTATTAAATTAATTTTCTGGCAAAAAGTCACCTAAAAAGAAACCAAATGTGATTCATTAAATTTACACCCTAGATTCGAACGTTGTTCAGCTCATACATGTACACATTAGAGGTTTTTCACCTCTCCTCTCTTTCTCCAAAGTTCTGTTTGCTTAGCTAGATTGTTTTCAATGGCTTTAATGGTGACAAAACAGAATTATACTTGCAAATTTCCCCTTACCAGTAGATGCCTCCATGCAGACCTAGCCAGAATACAGCCCTTGGCACTAACAGCCTGACAGCAAGGGAATGATATTTCCATTTGCAGTAAAAGAGTTAATGGGAAAACCTGATGTTCAGGGTAGTCATCTGAGGTCAAAGACCATGAAATAGTTTGGGGGCCAAATTGCATTTCTGTGTAGGAAACAAACATAATTTCTCACATAACTTCAGGAGATCATATTTTCCAGAAAACCCTAAGATGTAGTATGAGAGGATTTCAAAGTATTCATTAATGAGCAAATTAAAACTTCAAGTTAGTTTGTTAAGTATAATTATGCTTCTTTCAGTCATTTCTTTTTATTAGTCATTTTATGTTGCTGTAGTAATTATAGCCAAGTACATTTGGATGTGTATTGGCAATGGAAGATGTGTTCTTTACAGAAGGTTTGCCACAGAAAAAGTGGGTTTTAGAGGAACTGATATTACATGATTGTTACTGACTGTACTTGGAAAGGTTAGAGGGTATAAACTAATTATTTTAACATTCATAGATTTGTCCAAGAAAAAAAACAGCTACACTGTGAAATGGGTGAATGAATGAAAATAAAACATAAGAGAAGCCTGATAAATACAAATAAGAGATTCTGATTATTGAGAACTAGACTGGAATACATTAAGGAAGATGTAAGATTCATGTGGATTTGGTATGAGATTGCTTTGAAACTCCATAGGTTATGTGTGAGTGCCTAGCAATAAAACAAGAATATTATTGTTACATCTGGGAAGAAGCATAACAAAAACTATGAACTATATAAAGGTAGTGAAAAAGCTAAAGAACGGTAATTTCAGTCTCAGTAAGGGTCAATCCCTCAAGCTCTTGCTCAGTTATAGTCAGTCCTTACTCATGCAAATCTCCCACTAACTTCAAGAAGTTTTACCTGAATTGATGCAAACCCAGTAACAATTGCTGGATAAACATTTTTTAGCCCATCTGACAAAAAAATGTGATGTATTTCTGTGTGGGAAGAATCCATAGAAGTGAAGGGTTTATACTAAAAAAATCAACAGTGCACAAAACACATTTCAATCAAGTCAGCTGTTGTTTCACAGATAGGGTCTGAAATGGTAGGGGGAGGCAGAAAAAAAAGAGACAGGAGCTATCCTTCTTCAATAAACTCTGAAGCAGAAATTACCAGTAGAAATGTAAAAAGCCCAGAAAGCTCACAGTTTATTTATTACCATTAGCAATGCACCTATAATGGCAAAATAATCATCCTAAATGCACTTGTTCTCAGAAGGAAGCTGTGAATGTCATGTCATCAGAGACACAGTGTGAGATGGAAAAGTCACATTAAGGAATACAGGAGAATGAACTTAACAGGGGTGGGGAAAAAAAAAAAAGGAAAAAAACCCTCTGCTACTGTACTTCATAATCTTGCTTTCATACCTCCCAGGCACTGGGGTAAAGTCAGCTCATAAACCAACAGAGGTGAAAATCACCCTCACAGTGCCTTGGGTCGTGGCAAGCTGTGGGGCAGCAGCCCCATGCAGGCTTAGCACCTGAGGAGCCAGAGCCAGGCCCACGCTGCAGCTTGGCACCTTTCAGTGCCAGCCCATGGGGAAAGGCTTGTAGCCTCCAAGTCCATGGCCTTACCTGAGAACTATATACACAGCCCTTGGCCGTACAGGTATTTCCAGTGCTCTCCTCCTCCTCACTGACACCGGCACCTGTCCGCTCCATCACCTCAGCAGCACAGTCCCCATCTCCTCACAAAAGCTATGCAACACCTGTCCTGGTTCTCAGAAGACATCTTAGAGATGCAGGAATGGTTTTGAGAGCCCAGAGGCTGTTATAGCTACAGAAAACACCTCAGGGAGGCAGTGCTGCAGTTGCTTATGGCAGCTGTGAAGTGGACGTTCCTGTTCTGTCCGGCTTTCGCTGAGGTGCTGGGAGCGCTGCCCCCCGCCTGGCCTGCTGAGGCCTGTGGCAGCAGGACCCATGGCACAGGTAAAGCAAAGCGTGAATGTGCTGGCTTCTGGGGCCAGAGCTTTCAGTTTCATGGTTGAAAAAAGAAATAGTCTGTTAGCCAAGAAAGTTTTGGGGAGAAAATGGAAATTAACAGTTCAGTGAAAGGCAGACAAAAGCAAAAAGGGCCCATGAGGGAATTTCTACCGCACTAGAGCTTTCTAAAGAGAAAGTAAGAAAAAGAAATTTCACAAGAAAGTTGTGCTTTATTTTGAAGGAATTATGTGAAGATTCCTTCTTTCACACACTTTATGCACATAAACTTAGTTATATATCAGGCGTATTATGGGTGACTGAAATATATGCTATTTTCAAGTTGTCTTGATGACTAGAAGACCTAGTAAAAAAAACCCAGTCATAAAATACTTCAGTTTTATGCTGTGCTTCCAGATAGCCTACAACATATGGTTTTATTTATTCAGTTTCAATGAAAAAGATCACTTAAAACAAATGTAGAAATATGGATTTAAATATATAATAAGCTAAGGGGCAGGTGATTCTGATCTCTGCTTCTGACAAGGCACAGTCCAGTAAACCTGGGCAGGATTTTTCTACCTAACTGCAGCTTTAGGCTTCTAAAAGGAAGATATTTAGCCAAAATTATCTGTCCCCTTTCTCACAGCCAAATAAGACAGTTAAATCCTTCCAGCATATTACTTATTCCATGTACCTCAAAAGTCACATTTTACATTATGCCTATGCTATTTTAATAATGAGTTAACACTCCAGGGAACATAATTTTCACTCACAACTTCTATCAGGCTTGTATTTCCACTGGCTCCGCTCTTATATCCCTCACACTTCTCTGACAGTGTGACAAATTGATTGTATTGGGTTTGCATGGCAAGACTTTGGTAGCAGTGGGCTTACAAGGAAAGCCTCTGTGAGAAGATGCTAGAAGCTTCCCCTGTGTCCGACAGAGCTAATGCCAGCCGGCTCCAAATCAGACTCACCACTGGGCAAAGCTGAACCCATCAGCAATGGTGGTAGCACCCCTGTATTTCTGAAGGGGAAAAAACCTGTTGTGTAACAGCAGCCAAAAAAGAGGGATGAGAATATGTAAGAGAAACAACTATGTAGACACCAAGGCCAGTGAAAAAAAAAAAAAGAGGGAGGAGGTACTCCAAATGCCAGAGCAGAGACTCCCCTGCAGCCCATTGTGAAGACCATGGTGAGGCAGCCTGTCCCACTGCAGCCCATGGGGGTTAATGGTGGAGCAGGTGGATGTGCCTGAAGGAGGCTGTGATGCCATGGAGAGCCCATGCTGGAGCAGGTTCTTGGCAGGACTTGTCACTCAGTGGAGAAAGACGTCCATGGCAGAGCAGGTTTGCTGGCAGAATTTGTTATGCTTTGGGGAACCCATGCTGGAACAATCTGTTCCTGAATGAGTGCATCCTGTGGAAAGGACCCACAGCAGAGCCATTCATGAAGAACTGCAGCCCATGGGGAGTACCCATGCTGGATTACTGTCTCACATGGGAGGGACCTCACACAAGAACAGGGGAAGAGCCTGAGGAGGAAGGAGTGGCAGTGACAATGTGTGATGAACTGATTGCAACCCCCATTCCCCATCTCCCTGTGTTGTTCAAGAGGAGGAGGCAGAGAAATCAGGATTAAAGCTGAGCCAGGGAAGAAGGTAGGGGTGGGGAAAAGGTCTTTTAAGATTTGGCTTTTATCTTTCATTATCCTACTCTGATTTGACTAATTATAAATTAAATTAATTTCCCCAAATCAAGTCTGGTTTATACCTGTGATAGTAATTACTGAGTGATCTCCTTGTTCTAGTTGTGACCCACAAGCCTTTTGTTACATATTCTCCCCCTGTCCAACTGAAGAGGGGGAGTGATAGAGTAGCTTGGTGTGCAACTGGCATCCAGCCAGGGTCAACCCACCACACTGATTCAGGGAGCTATGACAGCACAAAACTAATCCTCAACAGAAAATGAAAATAATTTTCTCATTATTTTAAGGTGAAATAACATTTGGAGTGATGCCTCTCTATTTTGACTTAAACAGGAATTTACAATGGCATTTCTGGTGTCTGATTGTCAGAAGGCAGAAATTTGAACAGTTTATCTATCCTAGGATAACCTATTTTTAATGTTAGGACAATTAAATCACATGTAGCGAAGCTATTAGTCCAAAGAGAACTAACAGAAGGGCAAGGGAGAAGCAGAAGTGGGAGCAAATATACATATATTCTTGTTGGGATGTCCAAAGTTAAAATCATTTTACTTGTTTGATACTAAACAAATTTGATAATAGTTCATTCCAAATTTTATAGAAGTTCGGATGTTACTTTTAATTAACATAGCCTGATTTATTTGCCCAAATAAATTCCCCTTGTGATATAATGAACTAGTTATTTATTTCTTAATGTCTGGGAATCAAAACAAATCTTGGAGGTCACCTATACTTGGAGGTTTTGTTCTGCCATTATACACTCATAAAAGTTAATAGTCCTTGCTGCTTGCCTGAGTTCAACATTAAATTCTAACATGAGTTAAGAGAACGTGTTAATTACTTTTCATTACTGTAAGAGTTCATGTGAAGCTACTTGGAAATCACAGTCAGCAGAGCTGATGGACAAAACACTGGGTATTTTTGTTTAGATTTTTTTGTGGGAGGGGACATTAATAGAAAAGGTCAGAGGGTCAGTAAAAGCCAGTCTGTCAAAAGTGAAACTTTTTGACAGTATCTGTCTTGTTCAATTAAATCTTAATGGGAAAAGATTTCTTAGTCTCAAATAGGAATTGATTCCTGCTCACATTGCAGAGAAGATCAAATCACTTCTTGAAGTAAAGTGACTCACTGCAGGATGAGATTTTTGCTTGAATATCTCTGCTTGATTTGTGTTAGGTATTTCTACCAATTTTCCTCTGTGCTAGGCATACATGCAATCAGCAGCAGGTTTTAGGCTGTTTTTTCAAATGCTGTTTTCTCTCTGAACTTTTCATTAAAATACCTTAGAAGGATCTGGGTTCCTCTCAATAAAAACAGATCTTGAAGAGATGACAAGTATTTTAACAGTCTTATCAAAGGCTGGTTGTAAACCTAGATGGGACATGTATTTCCTAGCTTACAAAATTTTCTGGAATATTTTTTGGTGAAAAAACAAAGTGTATGTCTTTCAACAAAATTAATATCTCATTGTAGCACATTCTTGGTCACCATTTGTCCATCTGTCTATCTATGTATGTACAACATCTGAATTGGAGGTCAGGAACATTATGTGACTAGAGGAACTAAGAAAATGGTATGTGGCACTGATACTTCTTTTCTTCCATGAATTAGTTTAGCATATTAAAGCCAAGATATAGAAAACATCTCACCCAAAATATTATTCAATACCTGACTCTGCCTGCGGATACTCAGGCACCTATCTCCAAATTTCCCGGCCAGGGCTACAATACTATGAATTGTTTTGGGGTGGAGTAAAGGGCTTCTTGTGTCCACCATCGAAGCTGTTTAATTTCTTAAAAAACCTATCAAAATCTCATTAGAGAGATGTGTGTATGGTGAGAGAAAGGATGGAACTGGAGCCTGCATATTTGAAAGGAAACATGCCTCTGCAGATTATTTCCGTATTTTACATCAGATAGTTGCTGGCTGCCTTATTCAGTCATTTTCTGTACATGAGACTTTTGTTGCTTTTTGGCTTCACAGCCTGGCTCAAAATGAAGATCTCTCAAAGTGGGAGTCAAAGCTCATGGAGGTACCTAGGCCCTTCATTAAGGGTTATGAATTTTCATTATGTGTTTAGGACTTTTTTAGGATCTGGCTTCAGATTATTTGTGCATAGTTTACAACACAGAAAGAGAGGCAGGAAGGCAAGATGTTCACATCAACTCCATCTGGCAGACTGTGGGCAGAAAAATGCCTGTTCTGACATTACACTGAGAAGCATCCCTGAAAATATGCGGTGTTCCTCAGCCTTGAAACACCTAGTGAACTGAAGGTGTCTTTTTTTCTCTTTACTCCAGATCTTTTCACCAGCTCAGTTCACAGCACAAATATAGTTCTGAGTAATTCTGGTTTAATTTTCAAAAATAATTTACCAGGAAAGTAATTTACCAGCAATTTCATGAGTTAAAGAGAGCAAGTCTGCTGAGCTGATTAGTGTTCTGGTAAAGATACTTTACTTATCCCATCTGAAACATGTCTCATTCTCTAAATGCAATATGTTGGGTTTTTGGTTTTTTGTTTTTGGTTTTTTTTTTAGTTTTGATAATGTCTGTACCCAAGGTAACATGGTATATTTTTAATGTATTTTATATATTTTATGTAAATATATAAATATTGCTCTTCCTGAGCATAGGAACAGTCAATGGTCCTTCAGAGAAAGATATAACATTAGAAAAAAAGCAAAATTAGAGTAGCAGTTCTGCTTGGATGCAGGGTCATGAATGTATAGGTTGTGTATACATCCTTAATTACAGGCCACTTGAATGGGTATTGGGAACAGCCTAAACTCCTGAAACCTACAGCTTGTTGAAATCCTTGTATCACCAGTGCTACAGAAAACCTTTCATTGACTATTTAGAGGCTCTGAGACAGGCCTGCCAATAGAGGAACCTGATCTCAGCTGCAGCTTACTAGCTTCTAGAAATCAGACAATACAAGCCAGGTGATATCAAGCTATTGTAATACATTTTATTTTTACTTTTTTTTGGGTCAGTGAAAATTAGAGATAAATGAGTTATTATAAAATCAGTTAGATAATACACATTGAAAGAGACTTTAATGGAGATGAGAGTGTTTAGAAGGAGAAAGACACACACTAGAAACGTGTAATTGCCTTTCCTTTTCTTGGAAATTAATTTTCCCACATGAAAGACTTTATAGATTACCTGGGGAATTAGAACATCTAAAATAATGTTAATTTTTAACTAAGAATAAAAGGAAAACAAAGAAGAAGCATAATTATGAGCTGACCATTAGAATGTTCTTAATGCTAATGTGCAGCAGATGTCAGAATACTCCTGATTTATAATTGACATCAAGAGAATAAAAGACTGTTAAGAAGGGCTCCTCTTCAGAGAAGAGTTAGAATGCTGTACAGTTAATAGCATTTTCTTCATGTGGATGACTTTGTCAGTGAATACAATAAGCTGATCCATTAGACATACCTATTCAATGTAAATCCACTTAATATTAATACCTAAAAGGTTTAAAACATTTTAGTGAGCATCTTGCACAGATCTTTTGTTAAAGGCAGAACTATGTTGCCCTATCTCACATTCAGACAAAGCTCAAGAACCAGGAATATAAAAAGGATGGACAGATGGCCTTTAACACATAAAAGAGTATGATGGGACAATAGATGTGTCTGAGTGTTGCTCATTGTCAAAAAACAACAAGCCTAATCCTGCAGAACTTCAGCAGCCTAAAAAGCCATTCAACTAACAGCATTTGAAGATCATTAACACCTGGTAGGATGAGAAAGGAGTAAATATGAACCAGTTACAAAAGGTTTATACTTGCATTTGAGATAACCTTTTAGATCTGTGATGTTGGAAGCTATACATTTCCCTGTATGTCAGAGTCCCAAGTTATCAGAGCTATTTTGGACTCAAAAAGGAGGCAACGTTAATTTTCATCCCTTTAAAACCATGTGCCACTCCTCTACCAGTTAGCTGCTGAAATATATCTCAAAAAAACCTGCTCTTTATACACTTTCTCTTATACCAACTGATCCAAACAGAATGACAAGCACATGTTCTATTTGTACGTGCTCATGCAAACTTTAGGACTTAATGATAACCTTCTCACCAAATGAGGCAGAGGGAAACAAAATATTTGGTAGAGTGCTCTGTTGGGTTTTGTGTATTCTTTTGTATTGTCAGAAATCATAAAAAGCATTAGTTAAGGTGTGAGTCTGTTCTGTCAGACATGAATAACACAAACTATGAACAAAAAACTATGAATGAACATGACACAAATGTTTTCAAATTAATGTTGTGCTTTACTTGTAATTGGTGAGTGAAATTTTTGTGTTCTTCATTGTTGGTTTTGGATATGTGTTTCCATCATAATAATGCAACACCCTCGTCTATGTAAAGATTTCAAAGAAGTAAAAGTACATGACATTTTAATACACTGTACTGCAACAGGATGGAGTAAGCCTAGATAGTATCTCTGAATTAAATTCCTTTTTAATGCTAAAAGGCAATGTCTGTTAGATCTCTAACAGATAATAGCATAATTTTGAGTTTTTACATTTTCTGAGTTATTTTCTTTGCTAATGGTCAGGTTTCAGATTACCTACTTACAAGAGCTTCAGTGGTGAAAACTGCAAGAGATATACAGTAATTATGTGTGAAATTACTGGCTGCTGATTTTTATTTATTTATTTATTGTCTCTGGATTATTGCAATATTGTAGGCAACAGCAGGGAACTTTTACTGAAATAGTACTAGGATGGGGGAAAAATTAAACTAAGAGTCTATTTGAATAATACCTTGATTGCTACTAAAATCCACAATGAAAGTTAAAATTGAGTTAAGCAAATGTCCAGTTTTTTATCGTTAGAACACTGTATAAGTCTTGCACAAAGCAGATTATGGATGATGGATGTGTTGTTAATAAATAGGATGGGCTTTGGGAAATAACAGAGAAATATAAAAGTTTTGAGCAGAAGCCAGCCACAACTGCAGCGTGACAACAGATTTGTATGCAGTCTGTTTCATTCCTGGAAACATTCATTCTTAGTATTCAAAAGCCTGATGCAAAGATGACCAAGGTATTTATTAGATGCTACTATAACCCTGGAAAAGACAGCAACACTCTCCAAGTGGCTAAAGGCAAAAGTAAGAAAATATCTGATAGAAAGTTTAAAAAGCTTGCTGTCTCTTGATTTAGTGTCACCGAGCCAGATTTTTCTCAGTGGTGCCTGGTGACAGGACAAGAGACAAACTGAAACACAGGAAATTCCACTGGAACATAAGATAAATGCTTTTTCACTGTGAGGGTCATCAAACACTTCTTAGAACAGGAATGGAAAGAAACACACTTGTAACAGATTGCAAAAGAGAGGGTTTGGAGTCTCTGTCTTTGGAAGTACTCAAAAGCTGACAGGACAAGGACCAGAGCAATGTACTCTAGCTGACACTCCTTTGAGCAGTGTGTTGGACTAGACTGTATCCAGAGGCACCTTCCAGCCTCAAACATTCAGTGATTTTGTCTACCCATAGATAAGACGAAAAGCCTTTGTACGGCAAAATAGAAGTTTGACTTTGAAACTTGGAGTGCTACCTTGCCATTTTTCATAGAATCACAGCATCACTGAGTTTTTTAGCAATTTCAGGAATGACCTTTGGTTATGTTAAACTGTTTGAGCAAGAAATACTTGCAAGTTCTAAGCATCAGTAACATGTGGCATCAAAGTTTCAAGTTCGAGGGCTTTTTACCATTTACAGAATCATTTGATAACAAATTCACTAATGGTTGGGCTGGGATAAATTACTGAATAAGTAGAAATTGGAAGATTTATTAAAGAATTAAAAAGCCTCCAAGGCTTGAATGCAAGAGTAAAATATTATTTCTTCAAAGCTTATTATTTCAAACTTTAATTTTATTCCTGTTTAAGTCTGTTGGTGAAAGCAAATGAAATCATTCTGCACTGAGAATTATTAATACTTGATACCATGTTCAAACAAAAATGTGGTTTGCATTGTAAGGAGGTAAAAGAGGAATGTGAATGCCACAAAATTGGAAATTATAATTCAAAGAGGTATAGATTTTACTAGTAGTGAAATGTAGACTTTACCCCATTCACCTGTCAAGACTCCATTTTGCTATGTTTTGCACACATGAAAGGCAAAAAAAGATTGGTCCTTCCTCACGGAACAAGTAGCAAATGTATACAGTCAGAGCTAGTGATGATAACAAACTTTGTAGTCCTTACTGGGGGGCACTTTATATTTTGCTTCTCAGTCAAGGTTTTGGCCTTAGATCAGAAGGAGGTATCAAAAAAGGAATGAAAGAAAATGGTAATAGCTACTGGTTTAATAACTAGTCACCTCTGACAATCAGACTGACAAAGCTTAAGATCCAGTTGATGTTTTGTCTCTCCGAAACAAAGTGCCAAAATTATCTTCATGTGCATGCCAAATTTGTTGTAAAGTAGTGAAATATGAGGGATTAGATGACAAAAAGTGTTCTTCTGGTACTGAGTTCAGTTCACTTTACTGTTCCTTCCTGCATATGCAGTGATACCCTTCTCAGTTTAGACATCTGAACCTTAAAAATACTTCCTCTAACAGGTCATCTCTAAATGGGTTTTAATCTCTCATACATCCACATTTGATGAAAATTCTTTTCAGTTTAATGGTTTATAAAACTATAATTACACTATATTTTTATTCACTTTCTGTATTTTCTGGCTAATATTTTTTTCTGTGGAGATCTTTAAAAAATAGTGCTTTGAAGTACTTACTTACTTCAGGGCAGAATTCTTCAACTCTTGATTTACAACTCATGTTTGGGTCAGTAAATGCCAAGCATATGCTTGGTACTAGATCCAAAACAACTTGAGGCATAAAAAAGTTCAGCTAAATATATTCAGATGTTCTTTAGAAATGCTGTTTCAAGAACAAGTTACCTGTATTCTGGGTGTGCAGTACTGCAGAAATACCTGGTCATTACTGCTACCAAATTGGTTTTAACATCTTTAAGTTGACTTATTGCATAAGACCACAGTCAATGGCCTGCCTTTTTTCCCCCCAAATGACAGGTTAACTAGTTTAATAGAATTTTTATAACCACATTAATAACAGAAACTGGATGAAAATTGCTGCATTAAAATAAGGTGGATCCCTGTCAGGTTTTCCAAGAAAGACTATTTTGAGCTTCAGGGCAGGGAGAGACAAATGAGAAAAGATAATTTAGTTGAAATGTGGTAGGTTAGGGGTTAAATTTTTCGCAAGTTCATCCCAAAGGTACTGTTATTGGAATACTCTGGTACATTTAAATGCTTAACAGCCTTTTAAAACTATTATTCTATAGTTGAAATATTTGGATGTTTTATCTGCTGCTACACTAGAATGACCCTACAGCTAGTTAGGAAAAAAAGTTACCCTTACAACCTTGTTTACTCTATGTATACCTGTGTATGTGTAAAAACAAACAAAAAACCAACCAAAAAAAAGCCAACAAAGGTATTTATGTATTGAAAACTGGTTTT
>JAVJGJ010000034.1:11075720-11105884 GCA_035590215.1 Microhierax caerulescens | reverse complement strand
CCTCCATTGCTAAGTGATACAGATGAAGGTGTGTATTACCTTGCACAACACACCCAAAAAAAAGCCAACAAAGGTATTTATGTATTGAAAACTGGTTTTCTTTGAAATATTTCTGTGCTACTCTGTTTTATGTTTTTAATTACTCTGTTAGTAGCAGAGTAATAAATATAAAATAGTAGAATTCTAAATCTGGTAATATATCATGAAGCTTTCAGCTTCAGCTTTAGGGCTGTATGTATTACTTATTAGTACTAATGAGAAAGGAAGTCTATTAGTAAAGAGGGAGATGAAAGGATTAGGGTATTGGTATGGCATATTGATTATCCAACTAGTACCAGTTACTTGTGTATTTAGATGCCTCAGCTTTTATAAAGATGTCACTTGTAATTTCCCAGTGGATAGGTTTCTGCTGTGAAGAATCCTTTCCCTAAAAAGGTTGCTCCACAAAAAGTGCTCCATAAAAAATTGGATTTGTAAATTCTCTGAACTACCAGCTGAACAAAATATTCATGAGTTTGCTCATTTCCTTTTGATGATCTAAAAATCTGCCAGAGAACATGAATTTCCCAATGAATCTCAGAGTTTCCTGTGTGGAGCCAAAAGAATGACAAGAAATCACATAATCATGAAAATGGATTGGCTTCTAACTGTAGGTGAAAAGGTCATTCTTATAAGAAACATTTTCAGACACCAATTTGTTCAATGAATGTCACCTTCTGAATTCCACTTACAGCTGAATGTAAAGCTAATCTGTCTTTAAAGTTAGCCCTGTTCTGAGAACCTGCAGGAGCAAGTGTTTTTTTGTGATTTTATGATATGTGTATGTTATATTCAACTTTTTTTTTTTTGTTTGTTTGGTTGTTTTGGTTTTGGTTTTGTGGTTGTTTTTTTTGTTGTTGTTATAAGTCTATTGATCCCTGTACAGTTGGTAACTGTACATGTTTCTTGTGTCATATTTTCTTACAAATGGCATGTCTTTCCTTTGAAGACCCTTTCCAATGCAACAATTATGCTAATCACGCCTGCACCTGTACAAGCTCTTTAATATTTCCTCCAGTGCAGAAACAGGATTCAGCCTGCTTATGAAGGATAAAGTTGGATGTTACCCTGATGTCATTATGTAAGCAAGTAAAAGGCAAAAGCTTAAACGTTTCTTCCTTCATTCTTTTTTCTCAGTTTCTGGCAGTAAGTAAAGCATGCAAGAGTCTGTCTGTCCATCCTGGAAGTTCAATAGATATTTTCTGTTATACTGGCTGACTAGATTTTTTTTTTTATGAAATTGTAGGTATTAGAAGTCTAAATCCTTATGGCTTGAATTAGAGAACCAGGCTCTTTAGTTCAGACTTGTAATAGACTTGGGTACAGTGGTATCAGGTACAAAAAAAAGTACATACAAACAGCTCAAACATAATAATTGCATTCAATACATGTGTGATACAATTAATTAATGTTAATGTTATTTGTCCTTAGGGGTTTTTGAGCTTGAATGTCTCGTTTAAAATGGTAAAAGTTAATAAAATGTAGTCCTCTTTTGTTCAAGTAGCAAAATGTAATTATTTTTCCCCCATACTACCGCATTTTAAATCGCCAAAGCAGATGCTTAAATAGGAATGTAACTAGCTCAGAGGATTTACAAACCTGGAGCTAATACTACTTTTAATGCATATTGACCAGAAATCTTCTTATGCTGTCTCCCATTACACATCCTAATAAAAAGCTGACTTTTTTTTTTTTTATTAGCCCATAGCAAAAATTTAAACAATGGCATAGAGTTTTACAGAACTCAGCACCTTTGCAAAGATTAAATTTTCTATTTGAAATTTAAAGCAAACAGCTTTAAAGCCTCTGATATACTGCAACTTGAAAAATTAAATAAATCCCTTTTTATAAAGTCTCAGTAGAAAGCAGCTCAGAGTAAAAATAACTTTTTAATAGATTTGTCAGAAGACAAGAACTAATCCAAGTTTTTCTCTAAGGAACAGAAAGAACAAGTTAATGATAAATCTGGTAAGTTAAACTCTAAGTGGCCACGTAGAATAGAATTTGTTTTACTCCCGAAAGTTGTGTTTGGATGAAGGAGGAAACATCAGAGATTATGTGTCAAAATAGAGAAGAAAGCTCTATTAATTTAGTGGATTGCATCATTGCAACATTATTTTTTTAATATCTTTTTTTTTCCCAAATGAATGCTTAGTGATGAATTGGATAATCTAACTATTCTAAGAATCATGAGTGGTTCAATGTTGAAAGCAATTGTTATTCTATGTTATTCTGTGTTGCAGATGAGGGGAACAGACCTGCTATATCTTATCCTTAACACAGGAGAGTGTGAAGGTTATATTCAAACTATTACCAGAATGACAGGTTAAAAACAGAAGCAGAATTAGTATTCAGGAAAGCAACAGTTTGTTTGTTTGTTTGTTTGTTTGTTTTGCTCAGTAAATCATGAAAACCTGTGCTTTACAATCCAATTAACCATGCTGTGCTTTTTTTGGTTAAAATTACTCGTCTGCCTTCCACTAAGGTCTCCCATTTTTCTCACTGAGAACTTGCAGTCCTGAAACATCCTCGCTATTACAAGTCAGCAAAATCACATTTCCCATTATTTTAATTAAACTGTTGATAAGGCTTCTACTGATAAATCACTAGTCTTCATGGTAAGATTCTTTGCAATGTGTTCTTGCAGTAAAGTGTCCTGTTAAAGATAACTAAGAATATTTTTTTAAACTGAAAATTAATATGAAGTATGTTATTATTATTATTTATTATTATTGCTTCACAGTATGATTTTCTCAGAGTTAGTCATTGCACTAAGATTGTCTTTTGCTGTATACAAGGTTTGTCTCCTGGAGTGTTTCCTATTATTATTCTACTTCTGCCATGTTATTTAAGAGAACATGTAAATGTTTTTTTTCAATCTGAATATAGGCTGTTGCTGGGAAAACTCTGCTATCTCACTATGGCAAAATTAGTTTTGTTTACATGCACACATTTGTTGCTCTAGTAAAATGCTGTAAATCTTGGAATGTTTTTGAAATGTTCAGATTTGTAATGACCTTGGAAGTGGGGTGCTAGGTACAAGTGTTGATGTTACAGATGGATAATACTTACCCGTCAACACCACCTCTGAACTCAGAACTCATTTGCTATAGGCTTGGAAAGTTGCGACAGATAATGAACAGCACACTCAGATTCTGGCTTCCATGGCAGTCTGCATGCAACACCAAGCAGACTATGAGGGACTTAAGAAGTCAGTGTCTGACTTGCCCTCCCAATTTAAGTTCTTTTAAGTGGTCAATGAAGAGTAGCCAAATGCATCTATCAGCTTTGCATGCAAGAGAATGATAATGCATTTTAAAATTTTCCTGAAGCAGTAAGACATATCATCAATTAAAAACATAGAACCTTTACAAATTACAGTTTCCCAAAGAAAGATAGTTCCTGTATTGTAGTGATGGTGTCGGTTTTGTTTTCCTTGCAGTTTCCAATCAATAAGCAAATTAAAAAATATGAAATGTTGCTACAAGCCCATTATGACACTTATAAGTGAATCTGTTAATAAGAATGGAAACTGCCCCCTTTAAAATTTCTCAAATTGACAGATCTGAGTTCCTAAGATAAAAGGAATAGTAAAAACAAAGACAGCTGATCAGAAAAGTAGATTTTTAATGGATAAGCTGTTTCTTTAACAAATACAGATTTTAGGCAAATATGTTTCTCAGAATGAACTTGGTGGGGCAACTATGTTTCTTGCCTTTAATTAATATCAGTAGTGATAGAAAAAATAGTATTTTTTATTTTCCTTCTCATTGGTAATACTGTGTTCAGACAACTTTTAGCAGGACACTTGTGAAAACAATCTCAACCTCTATCATCATTCACAGTCATCATCAGTAATCCTGTAATGTCCCAGTGCACTAAAATATCAAAAGCCTTTTTTGCCATGGTACCACTAATTTACACTGCCTTGACAGGTAGTATGATCTGGACTGAAGAATAAATGAAGGAAAAGAAAATTGTTTCTGTTCTGTGATGGGAGTTACAAGTCTCAAAAAGTAAAACCAGTAAAATCAGGGAAAGTCAAAGAGCAGATAAGAAGAGACAAAATGTCAAATAGAAAGAGAAAAAAGGTCACTTGGATAAAATATTCTGTGTAGAGACCAAAGGAAGCATAATGAGCTTTGGAGGCAGATCATATTGATTGCTCCCGTATATGGAATATTTGTCTTGGATGGGGATATAGATAGGTAAAATGACCAATTCATGGGTCCCTGTTGTGATGTATTCTCATGGCAGAAAATACTTGGAGGGAAAATAACAAATGAAGGGGGGTTGTTTGGTGTGGGTTTTGTGGGTTTAATGGTTGCATTTATTCATGATTTTTTCAAAGGTTTTTTTGGGGTGTTTTTTTTGTTGTTGGTTTGTTGGGTTTGGTTTTTTTTTGTTTTGTTTGTTTGTTTGTTTTGTTTGTTTGGGTTTTTTAACTATTGACATATTAATTCCTGCCAGTCCTGTATGGGCAGGACTTTTCAAGGTTATTTTTATTCCAGTTTATAATTTTGAAAATTCAAATTTATTCACAATTCAAGTTATGTTTATATTAAGGTATTATTTAACTCGAATATAGATTTGCTGTATGCTTGCTCATAGACTAGTGAAAGCTTCAGTGCGTCTTCCTCTACAACAATTTATTGTACAGTACATATTGAGTTTGAGCTGAATGAATTATTCCTTTTTAAACAATATCTTATAGCTCTAAATATTAACATTTATTAAATTGAGAGTTTATTTCTTCCTTATTAGATAATTGTTTTCCAATACCTTCTTATTTAATTTGTCATCCATATCTTTCATTCTTGGAAGCCTGATCCAAACCCCATTAAATCTACTGGAGTTTTAATTGTGGGGAATACATACAAGAAACTATTTTTCTAGTCTGTTCCAGTTGTGTATTTCTCATGTTTTTCTCTTCAGGTTTACATTTTTAATAGGATTTCTGTCTATTTGCTATGCTGCTTTATCTGGCATTTCTTATTTCCTTTCCTGGATTCTGTTCAGACTCCAAACCACCAAACATTCAACACCTTCTCCCCAAATAATTACATTTACAAGTGTCCAGAACTCCAGCATGCTAAATTACATTTTACTTAGGCTGTCCTTCTGGAAGAAGGAGAGGAGAAAGAAAACAAGCTTTAGTGTCTGTCTTGAAAATCAATTTGAAAATAAAACGTGCTGCCAATAGCTCTTTTGCAGCTTTAGAACTGTATGCATACTCAGGCAACTATTTGATATAAACATCAGAGTCATTCTCCCCTGTATATATTCTCATTCTACTGTTCCTAAAAATATCTTTACATCTGCCATTATTTCTGCTGGTGCTGTGAAGGGGGCTGGATCAGGAACATTGATCAGTTTCTCAGATACCTGAAACTATTACTTTTAGTCCTATGATTGCTTTTGTCATCCCTCTTCCCTAACAATAATTTCACTCTAATCCTAATCAGTGAGTGAAGACAAAATCTGCTACTGTTTGTTGTGACTCCATTCCCTGTTGTCCAAGGTAGTTCTCTAAGTCAGCACATGCTTTGAGCAATGTTAGTGGTTATATTGTTATGTTGGCTTTCACACCTTCCAGGAAAATTGTTCTGCTTAAGCTGTGGGGTCAATTTACTATCATGCTTAAACATCATCTATTGGCAATAAATGATAGCCCTTCTTTTTTGATCAGACACATAAAGAGGGATGGAGATAAGAGGTGGTGTAAAGAAATAAATAGTACCAGAGAAAAAAAATAAATCATTCTTGTTTGTCCTTGCAGTACTTCAAGCTTTTTCTGTTTAGGTTCAGCCGTATTTCTGACAGACTAGAGTGAACAATAACAGCTGCTGGGGTTCTTCAGTAGTGCTGTCATCTGAAATCTTTTGTCTTTTGTTGCCAAAATATGACTGGTATCCTTTTTCTTGTAAACATGGTGTAAACAGCATAGGTTTGGGCAGTGGTAAAGGGGAATATGTTCTTTCATGCATTCCCTCCATC
This sequence comes from Microhierax caerulescens, assembly GCA_035590215.1. Classification (NCBI taxonomy): domain Eukaryota; kingdom Metazoa; phylum Chordata; class Aves; order Falconiformes; family Falconidae; genus Microhierax; species Microhierax caerulescens. The sequence continues at coordinate 11,099,848 of JAVJGJ010000034.1, read as the reverse complement.
TTCTCCAATTTCATTTGCAGGTTTAAGACAGTGTAAATTCAGGGAGTTTGCTTGCAGGAAGACTGCTTTGTGATTAACTCTACCTGCAGGCAAACACTTCCTGGATGTTCCACAAAAGGCTGCTGCACCTCTTCTGTCCAGGAATCCAGTATTCATGATTCCTGGTTTCCAAAGGCTGGATAAATTACACCAGAAGAATCCTAGTAGGAATGTCCATCTAGTTATGGGATATGTTTGTCCCCACATTATAAAAAATATTTCTTGCTTTCTTAAGAACAGTTGTGAAACTGTAAGCCCATTTAACTTATTTCCCTTTGTCAGCAAAAGGTCAGTCTTTATTATTTGCCTATATTTCTGTCATCTCTGTATTTGCAAATGTGGCCATTAGAATTTATGATCGGTAGGATTTTTTTGTTCTGTATTTATCCTGTTTTGTTCTTTCTGTATGTGACATCACATCATGCACTTAGTTCTTTTTTGCAAGACTGGTAGCTTTAAAAGAGCAGAAAGTGAAAAAAGTTTGCAAAACACTGAGCTGAAAATAATACAATTAAACAGAAGTGATTGCTTGCTGCCGTTAATGAAGAATTAATATTTTTGTTAGAACTACCTTTAGTTAATAACACAATTTTCCTGTATGTATCTTTTGATGGGCATTAGTCAGTCTTTGGTCATCAGTAGTTCCTAGCATTTAATCCTTGGATAAGATTTCAGTAATGGATTACCATCTCTTAAAGTTGGTAGTTTGGTTTTTTTCCTGATATACTTACAATTCTGTAAAATGTCAAGTTACTACATCAGGGCCCTTTAAAAGGAAAACCATGATGACACAATTTAATGGAAGCACATATCTTCCAAGAGAGATGAAGGATATTAGTCCCTACATGAATGATATTATGCCAAAATCCTTGAGTCAAAGGTTCAAAAGCTTCTTGTCCAAAGATGCTCAAGAATCTATCAACAGCATGAAGAACGAAGTCTAAAGGCAAATCTCTAACTTCTAGTCTACCTTCTCCTCAGAGACCAGTTGATGTACCGACAATTGAATCCATATCCACGAATGATAACTGGGAGCATCATCAGAGAATACTGCTTGTCCAGAAGAAATTTTGCTTGTAAAAGTCTGTGTGATATGATGCTTACAAAGGACCATGCTATCTTTTTGGCATATTCTTCGTAAAAAGCAAACAAATACTTGCATCCTTAATAAGATCAGTCTGCCAAGGAAAGAGTGATGTGACATTTTGCAGTGCTTTATTGACCACACAAAAAGTGACTGTGATTTTGTCCTTTGCATAGGTTCACAGGAGAGAAAAGGCACTGCACTGAGTCTCTTGAATCTCTCAGTAATACAGTGCTGTCAGATCAAAAAGTTAATTCTTAGCCCTGCAACCTTTGTGCTACTAACTTAGCACAATAAAAGGGTATATCTGAGGCAACACGGCTAAAATGTCTAGATAGCTTTGTATGTACTTGCAGTGTTAGTCTTCCTTCCTCCTCTTATCAGACAACTCTTTATACATTTAATTAAAATACTCTGTCACTGTTCTGACATAAACGGTAGCTCATGATACAGCCTTTGCCTTCCAATATACAACATCTCATTTGTCAATCAGTAATAACTAAAGGTATTCTCTGCAAATTTCATAGCAGAAAATCCAATGAACCGCCTATCACCCCTATCTTCAGATTACCCTTTCAATCAAATGTTTTCCAGAAGCAAAATAATGACAGGTTTTCTCTTCCAAATCCTTAATTCTGATAAATATTTTACATCTGTAACCTTAACTTTAAAGAGGGGAGGGGGGAGAACACAAAACAGATAAAAACTACCTAACAGTCCTCTAACAAATAAATATGGAGCAAAGTCTTGATTGTAAAAATTTAAAAGCAGATGATCTAGCTTAAGATGGTTAATGGTAATGGTTTATAACAGAGGAGGGGAGGTACCTCCTGCAGATATGTTTTAGCTTCATTCTGACCCTGATTCTTTCCTTTAGAGTAAGTAAAAAAAAAAAAGAAGACCTTTTGAAATTTTCATATTTTTAATGGTTACAGAAGGTGGTTTTTTGTTTTTTTTTTAAATTTGAAACTAATGACTGGATTATTTAGATCTCATTTATGCCTGCCTATACACTATGGAATCAATACAAAGTATAACATCTGAAGCTACACTGAACTCTGAAATATTTTGCATAAATAAATATCTAAAAGAAAAAAATAAGCAAACCCACACATATTTGGGAAAGAGTATTTATTCAGCAGATTCTAGGCATGTACTTATCACCCCTCTGTTAGACTTCTGGCATGTTGTATTTAAGTATTGAACCAGGGCCATTTTACTCTATGTAGCACTGATAATTACATGGAAAATGTGAAACATCTATTACTAAACACTCTTAGAAAGGTAGTGCAGCTATTCTTCTGTAGTGTGAACCATTTGGGAGGCTACATGGTAGAGATGTTTGGCAAGACTAAAGATTATCCACTCACAAAGTTATGCCATTGAAGTGACTACATTATAGAGTAAACTTTTACGAGGAAAGCAGATGCTGAAAATATCTTGATATGTTGCGTTTTATCATGTAGCCAGAAACATTTTTTAATAAAAATTAACATTCCTGTCTTAAAATCTAGAACCAAAGTGAATTTTTTATTTGCATAAATAAAGTACTTTGGATTAGCTGATGTCAGCTTGCTTCTATCAAATGCCAAAGCTGAAACTCTTTAAATAGATTTTATAGACTTTAACAAGCCCTGCAGGCCTCCCAGTTCAGTCAATAAGGATGGGATCTATGATGATATATATAGTGAGTTACAGAGCCTATGCTCGGAGAATTACATTTTGAAATCAGAACTTGCCAGAAGATTTCTACAATTGATTATCATTTAACTTTGTTATCTTCCTATACATAAAACCCTTACTTTACTGGATACATTCAGGAGTTAATATTACCTTCAAAGGTACACTTTAAAAGCAGTTTGAGTGCTTTTTGGAAAGTGAAGGGGTTTCCCTGTCAAAATATTTCTTAAACATTCAACAAAGAAGAGATTAGAAAATTCTTTTGGTGGAATTCAGGGAATGGTATTTAATTCCTTTGTGTATTAATGTTACCTGCATTTGGTAAATATGATAGAGCAGGAAAAGGAGAAATACCAGCTGTGTACTGGCCCATTTGAAAATAGAAACAGAACTAGGAATAGAATGGAGCATCAGTGCTCGTCTACTTGTTACAAGATTTGATTCCACAGTCACAGAGAGCCTAGGCTGCTATTGTATCTCCCTGTATGGCAAGCTCACATCTGCGAGAAAATTTCAAGTTGCCAGTGGTTTTGTGCTTCACTTGTACAGCCTAAACCAGCCCCTCTCTACTCAGCTACTGTAGTTTTTGTACTATGCAACACAAAGATCTTTCATTGAATATAACAGAAATACTAGATACTTCAAATAAAGTAGATATGGAACTTTTCTTCAGTCTTTTGAATAGCAAAACCTATTTTATGTTTTCTTGCTATAATTCATACAGATTGAGCAACTTCTTATTGAGAAGAACACATGTTCTGAAGCACACTCCTTAAAATATTTTTTTTTTAAAGAAAATAGAATGTTCTTATAAGAACATTCATCACTATTGACATTGTTCTTCATGCAAAAATAATTCTTTCTCCTGATTTCTTTCCTAATCTGATACTGGAAAGATATGAAGATATAAATCTGTTGTACAAGCAATACTGCATCTCCAGATGTATTCTTAACCTGAAAAATGCTGTAACTTTGAAAATGAGAAAATGGGTAACTTTGGCTTTGCTAAAAAGCCCACTGAAGTCACAAGAAATTTTTCTGTCTTTTCAGGTTCAAAGTTTTTTGTGCCAAAGTATTTTCAGAAAAATTGAGTGGTAGAGGTTGACAACGTACCTGTATTATAGATGTGCGGTATGCTGGTCCATGTGAAAATAATGTTGATGTAATATATTGTATAATGAAGTATAAAGAGAAAGTGGAAACATCTGGGTAATGATCAAAACCAGTTTTTTCATCTGCTGCAATACCTTATCTGAGCTTGTACCAAGATTTCATAAGTATTTGCAATTAAGTAGTTTTTTAATAGGGAACAGTACAGACTTGATGAATAAACTGGGAAGAAAGGTAATGTTGAGGTACAAACAAACAGAGACCTTGTGCATTATAAAACAATTATTTTTGCAGTTAAAATAAAATAAAATAATAATAATAAAAAAATAAAAAATAATAAGAAAAAAACAGGAAGAGTTTCAACCTATAAACATTTTAAAACACAAATCTTATAAGCCAGTTTGGATGAACTTGTCATAAAGAGAACTATATTTTCTCTGGTACATCAAAAAGAATATAAATTTTTGCTGAATAACTATGCAATTCTAAATGCAATTGGTTGTTTTAAGGAAGTAAGTGGGAGAGAGGTATTAGAAAACACTGAAGTACAGTGAAGACATGAAGGGATGATTAATTCTTTCCTCTCTGAATCTATTTTTGCTTGTATAATTAGATAAGCAAAATGGACATCTGCACTTAAGCTTGCTATCTTCAGATGCTCTAAACTTGCATTTTACATGGGCAGCTGACAAGCATTCATTGGAAAGGATGCTACTTCTTTCAAGATGATTTGTAATTTTTATTTTTTTGTAATACAGTACCTGGTAATACAAATCTTTTCTCTTTTGAGAAAATTCTGTCCTACTATGTTCATGTCCACAATTTCCTTCTCCTAAAGAGCTTTCATTTCTAGAAAAGACGGTAGACACTCGTCAACATCACTTGCAATGTGATTTAAGGGTATCATTGTGCTAATTATTTAACTAAAAACCTTAATTGTATATCTAATGCTATTAACCCAAGACTGATGTTGATTTCATCATATGGAAAAAGAAAAGATACAATTCAAAGTGTTTTTTCTCTCTGATACATTTCACACAAAATTTCTATAAGAAATAATCTGCTCCATAGAGAACTGGACCTTAGGTAGAATTGTGACAATAACTGATTCATATGGTGATGGGAATGCACAAAATTGTTGTCTAAGTAAATTCAGAGGGCAGAGATCTGACAGTATAGGGTCTCAAACCACTAAGAAAAGTTTTAGATTTAACTACATCCATCATATTTCTCTCTTTTTGTTTTTTCCTTTCCTTTTTTCTTAAAGAACAACTAATTATAAGATATTGTTGTTTGAAAACTGTATGGGTTATAGTCTGTTATTATTTACTCTAGCTAAAATATTGGCTTTGCTACTTTCTCAGAAACAGAAAAACCACCAAAAATAAACCACTAAAAAAACCCCACAAACAACAACAACAAAAAAATCAGGACATATAGCTCTGTGCATTAAAAATGTCAGAGTTTAATATATAGTCACAGATTATTTGAATACAAGTTATATATATATATATGAGAAGAAAAAATACCTTGAAAGGCCCTTCCTAGCCCTAGTAAAGGATGAAGCTGTTAGTAAAGGATGGGTTAAATTACCACTGCATTTAAATGCCTTTTCTCTCAGTCTTTCGGTGTGCGAAGAGGAGAGGCTGCTGTTGTTTAGTTTGATGCTATTTTGTACTCCTCTACTGATAAGCACAGTTTTACTGAGTGAAAACAGGGGAGGTTGTGCCTAATGAAACTGCTGAAATTCTTCAGAGATATTACTGCCATTATAGAAGAAGTAAGTACAGTTGGATACGATGTACTTAAATTTCCAAGAAGCATTTTATGAAGTACTTCATCTGATATTTCTGGTTTAGTTGGAATGCCATTGAATATTAGATACACAAGATGCTGGATGTAATCAAAACAAGCATAACTACCATATTAGTCCAGAGCTCACTGACCTGAGCATCTGGTACTGATGTATAATGAGGGTTATCTTGACCGCATTCATAGCTGGCATATTCATAATATGGCTATTCCACCCCACTGTCTTTCAGTCTAAGTGTTCTTAACTAAGAATGTATCTCTTAAATTAGATTATGTTCTTGTCTTTTGTGTTCAGATGTGGTTTTCTCTATCACCAATTTATGGCCATAAAGCTAAAAGTCATATATCATAGCAGTCCAGAAGAAGTAATACTGTTGTAATTTATACAAAAGTATTTCCTTATAAATGAATTGTGAAATTGGGAAGAAATTCCCAATTCCAAAGTCTGGAGTTGACGATATGCCACAAACTTCTGTTTGAGGAAATTAGCTCATTCTGTATCGTTCTCATTGAAAAATCAGCTTTGAAAACAAGCTTTTTTCTTTTTTAATGAATCTCGATACGTACTCAAATCCTTTATAAGTAATAGAAAGGCAAATTTTTCTTCTGTGAAACGACTGATTTTAATATGAGTTATGCTGCTATAAGTTATGCTGGAGAAGGAACAGATACCTGTATATTGATTACGGACATACTTTTTGCTTAGGGTTCTGACACTTTTAGTTAACCCTTCATAGTCAAATATGACTACCAATATGTAACAGTCTGAGGTTGTGACTGCCTCAAGCTACTTTCTTAATGTTGTGTTGCCAGTCAGATCAGGCAAAACATATGGTTTTGCTTTTTTCAAATAAAATAAAAACTGTGGTGATTTATCTTTAGCAGCTAATTTCAATTACCCACTGTGTTTCAGAGCAGCACCTTAAAAACTGTTGTTACCTGTATTTGCCCAAGATAGTATTTTTTAAAATGTACAGTTTTATGTGATCGGAGCTTTCTTGCAGATCATCATCCAATGGTTCACATGCTTAAAGTTATGATATGGGGATCCTGTAGAGCATACTGGAGTCAAGCTTATGAAATGAAACAAGGGTATTTTTTCCCACGATTTTGGTGAATTTTTACACCTTGATTTTGACAGTCATTGTGGAGAAGGGGAGAAGAACTGCACTAGCAGGAGTGCTGAGAAGAAAGTATGACTTAGCCAAGGATGTAGATGTAAAATATGTTTGGGACTGACTGATGTAGGAGACTCAGGCTGATGAACTGCAGCTAACTGGATCAAGATATGTTGGAGTCAGGAAACACAATTAGGAATTGTATCTAGATCTGGGAAGAGTTCAAGGAAGAGGGATGAAGAAAATGGCTATGGTGAATATGACAAGATGAAAGGGGAATGTGCCTGAGGATCAGGGTATAAGGAGGGGAGCTAGAGGCTGAACTCTCATTTCCTCAGACAACCCTGTTACTGTCCAGGAAGTTACAAAACCAGTGACAGTATGAAGTTCTTGATATTCAGTCAGTCAACTATGACCTACAGTGCCTAGCATTTTTTCCATGAATTCAAATGGCAGAAATCCACAAAACATCTCTAGAAGTTCAAGCTGATTTATGGATCACATGGTTGTGAACATTGACCAAGGGAATGAATGAATGAATTAGGGTTTTTTTCTAGGGTTTTGGGTGGCTGATGTTTTTAAATCACTCATTAAACTATGCAGGCTTAAACACAGTGAGGTTTCACAAATACACTCATGAAAACTTGGGTTGCCAGCAACTATGTACACACTTATTCAGCACAAAATTACATGTTGATGCATTATGTTCGGATGAATTTTACCTTTATTTCCCCTTTTATCTGAGATTCATGGTTTAACAGTCCATTACTCATAAGAAACTTCAGATTTCTTCTGCAATCTCAAACCCCTTTTCACTTCAGCCTTCCGTTTTATTTAATTTCTGAATGGGAGATTACAATGGGAAAGTAGAATTACAATTCAACATATATGATATCAAATGACAGGGACTCATGTCCAGAATTTCAAGAACCAAGAAAATCTTCCATTTCTGTGAACCTTTTCCCTGCTGTGAATCAGCATGATTGCTAAATGGTTGTTTCCTCATGATAATATTGAGTTCCCAGATTTCACAGTTCACCTGTAAGACAGTTGGCAAGGAACCACACAACAAAATTTTCACTGTGAACTTAACATGCTGTTCTGGAATATATCAACTTTGACATAGTATCTCTAATTCCACAGGTGAAGTAAAATGTGGGCCAATTGATATTTGATCCCTGCTGCTAATGGTAAAGAATTTATTACTACAAACAATAGATGTTAGCAGGGACAGGACTAGATGACTTCTCACTGGCCTTGCCAAACCTTTTATCATGAATCTTGAGTTTCAGGATATCTACCACTCAGCCAAAGATGACAGCAGTCTAATAGCTGAAGATCTGCTCACCCCTGTCATATCTTGCTTAAAACAACCATAATTTTATATGGAAATTTATCAGAAGGCTTTGGGAATGGCATTGCAATACCAAAAAAGTCTGTCTTTCAGACATCTGCTGTGCTTGAACTATTGTTTACTTTTCCTTCCTTCTGAATGGGCTGTTCAAAAATAAATATGTGGTTTTGCTAATCCATTGCAGTAGTTCCTCTGTAGAGAGTAGAGCTCTTATCAGTGCTACTAAACTAATTTTCAAACCTCTGCACTATTGCTAAGCACATAATAGCTATTGCCCTTGCCCACATCTTTTCACTACCACTTTGGGATACTTGGAATATAAATGCACTGAATGAAAACTGATAAGTAAAATTTCAGATCCTTCAAAGAAAGGAACTACATGAATGTAAAGCATCATTATTAAGCAATAACAACTGAGTTGCAGGCCATTAACCCAGTCAGTCATTAATCCCAGAGAAATCCTCTATGCTGAACCTTTTATTATTATTATTCTAAGCACAATACAAAGCAAAGAACCAATCCCACAGGTATGCCAACTCTTTAGTGGGTAATACTGCTGTTATATTGCATGCTATAATTACTGTGTACATTAGGTAGTCTGTTCTCACTGTAACACTAGTAATAGCCAGTAAAAGAGGGAGGGAAATGCTTCCTAGGTGTTAAAACCAAATATGAGAAATATTTTTAGTCCCCATGCTCTAAGCAAAGTTATATGAAATGAGCCTGTCTCCTTTAAGAGGCACTTCAGCTGGATAACTGTTCCCTGTTTGGAATGTTCTCCTGCCTCACAGTCCTCTTTTCCTGCAAACACCAGGAATACACTTACTACCTTGGTTTAGAGGCAGAGGAGGCAAGTGTCCTTGACAAGTTGCTTTGGGCCACAACCTTTCCAGCAACAGGTCTTCACAGCATGACAAAAGGTGGGCCAAAGTGTCACATGCAGTATGCCAGACATCTTCATAGAGAACTGCACCTCTATTTCAGAGTCAGGATTACAAAGCAATGGAGAATGAAGCACAGTAGGCAGGCCCTCACTGTCAATGAGGTTGCAGGCAGAGTTTTTATTGCTAAACCGTAGGCCTATGTAGCGGAAAGAAAGAGGAGTCAGCTGCAGCACAATTACCTGACAAGGGTCTTCAGAGCACTATGTCTTCACTGTTATTGTTTTTTTGTGCTAGCTGCAGCTGAACTTCTGTATGCTCCAGTCTCACTTGCTATGTAGGCATTTCCCTGACTATGCATTTATTTAAATTACTCTTTGGTTTGAGATATTTTCGTACACACACACACAATATACACACCTCTCTTAAATTTCAGTTGTAGTCTATCACCTCTTGTTCTTTGGAAAGAAATATTCTCAGAGATCTTGAAACGTGGTAGTGCAATCTTCTAACGTTTTTGTCAATATTTAAAAATGAGGCAGGCAGAACTCTTTACTTGTTATTTCTCATTTTCTTGAAAAGATCAATTTGCAGCCATTCTGTGTGTTACAAGGACAGTAAGATCTTTTGTATTTCTTCAGTCTTTTAATAAAGGGTTTGACAGAACCTGTTTAAAAGTTTCTTTCATTGACAGCAGGGTGTTTTCTTTTCCTGGCAATTTGCTTGACCCAAATGTAGTTCAACTGAGAAAAACAATGGGTTTTTCAATGACAGTCCCCTTAGTCTGCACATTTTAAAACTTCAGCACTGACAGAGGCCCAGGGAAGTTTAGTGAAAACCTCACATGGTAAGTCAAAAACTGGCCAGGGGTCACTGATGCTATCACAAGTCACTGTACTTGATGCACACATGTGCAGGGTAATTTCCCATAAAGGACAGAAACTGGAAACTATTCAAAGGGCTGTACCATCCACAAACAATTCAGTTGCATGTATTCAAGTATCTACTTCTTATTATGAGATGCTTATCTTTTGCCAAAGGACCTGAGGCTTATGTAGCAATTTGTACCATAATATAAGAATATTTCAGTAGAAGTAGTTTTACATCCAGGAATAATCTTTGTGCACTGTTTTGAACAATTTCAATTATTCTGTTTAGCACAACTGTAAATGTAGTTGTATAATGTTCTTTTTCCTTTAAACAGCAATTTGATTATGAGTTATTTGTGTTGTGAAAACTCAGAGTATCAGCAAACTGTCACGTATCTATTTCCTTGATCACCAATGGATCTTTACAGATTTTAACTTTACAACTTCTGTTAGATATCAAAGGATCACCACATTAATCCCAGTAAACTTTCTTACTTTTTAAGCTTGACTGAGAAGTGAAGCATTAATTGTTTAAAATCTACTCAAAATTCAATTACATAGATTAAATAATATGGTGATTATCGATGAGTTCTGATTAATTTTCTGATGAAATTATTGATTCTTCAGGATAGTTCTCAGAAGTCTCATTGAAAATCTTTCAAGGCCAGTGGTGTCAACAGTGATGGGCTACAATGAGTTTCAATTTAATGTATTCCTTTGCTTAACTCCCTTGGTACTTTACACTTGAAGAGATATGACAGATCTTCTGGCAACATTTATGTGAATATAAGATATATTAAATAATATGTAACATTTCAAACCTCCTCGGAGCAGTTTCTATGGAGACCAAAGGCATCCATTGGAAACTAAAATACAGAGGCTCTCAACGTATGGGATAGAAATATTTGATACAAGGTTTTGAAATCTTTTTTCAGGAGGTAGGAATTCATGTGCCTGGTTGATCAGGACAATATTAGTTCTGTATGCATGATCTTGCGAAAAATTTAGGAAGCAAATTAAATGCTTTTTAAAAGGAATAAAATATATTTCCAAAGCTATGTGCTAGAAAGATTAAATTCACCCCTTTACTGAACAATGAGCTAATAATCAGGCTTAATGCTGAGACTTTTGTAAAAATACTGGAAGGAACGGGACCCAGTTTTCACAGGCAGCTCAGACAATGTGGAACAGAAGCACCATCCTGCAGTTGCTGGCATGCATGATGGCAGCTCCCTGCCAGTGAGTCCTGTCTGATGAATGCATGTAGATGTATAAGCTCCTTCTTTTGGTCCTTCCTCCATTCTGGTCACTTTATTCCTATTACAGAGGAGTGCTTTCTATTATGGCAGACAATTCTGCGCCAGTTATATACTGCCCCAATTTAAAGCATGCCTAAGTGATACCCTGGAAAACCAGGCATGGATGATTTTGCCCTGAAACAAAGCCGGCTAAACAGAAAGAAAAACAAAAACAAAAAAACAAAACCCAAAACCCATTGCCTGACACACATGAAAAGATGGTATTTACTATTAAGATGAATATACTTTAGGCCCAGGATTCTTTGTTTAGAATTAATATATTTTGTTTAGACTGCTGTGCAGAGAATTGCCTTAAAGTAGGACATGGCTCCCAGGAGCAGATTCCCATTTTGCTGGTCAGCTTCTGAAGATTGAAATGCCCAGTCTAATCTCTGATATTAAGTCTGTGTTTGTATTACTTTAAATCATATTTAGCTGAAGAAACTGTGTGTCACCAGCAGTGGAGCTACTCATATCAATATGTAAATACTTAAGAATTGTTCTGATTAACAAATATAAGATTTCCCAAAAGATGTGAGGAAACAACTGTAAGAACATGAAACAGAGAAGGAATACAAATGAAATGGTTCTTTGGCTGTGGATTAAGGGTTTACTTGGGGAGAGGGAGAAATCTATCTCCTATATTCTTATTAAGATTAATACTTATAACAAGTATGATGTCTAATAACAAGTATGATGTCTAATAACTGATCCACAGTGGAAATATTGCGTAATCACTAGCATGTGATGCTACGGTCAGGAGATCAAATAAGGGCAAATTGATAGTGATAATTATAGCAATTTATTTCATTCTTTAAGAGATTGCTGGAAGAAGGAAAAAATGTTAATTAAATATAAAAACAGATGGCAAAGAGACTTTTGCAAAGGTCAACATTAGAAAAATCTTAGCACTGAATTATCTAAGTGGATCAGACACATGTAATTTATCTGAGAGAATTAAAAAATAAAAATAAAACCCACTTGATATTCAGAAGATAATGAACAACATTGCTAAAAGGAAGCAAACAGTACTAATAGCAGGAAATGAAAGATCATTCAGTTTGGCCTCTAATTACTGGCTTATTAAATTCTAGGCTGATTCAGAAAGTGGATGTGTGCATAGAAACTATTTTATGGCTCTATAGTACTGACAGAATCTATATTTGATTAACTAGGAGAGAGAATACATTTGGCTCTTTCACCTTCTACAAGTTGCATTTTAGATTATAAATCCTGAACTCAGCTAAAGAGTCCTAGACAAAAGCAGCTAGTGTACTTTTGGTTTCCTTCAGCCAGAGTCCATTTTTTGGTCTTGTCTGGTCTACACTGACCGTCATTCTTCTCAGCATATCTTTTTTGAATGATATATGCTTACTTCTGAATGGAATTATACAAAAGCTCCAGGAATTTAAGTGGTCTTTTGCAATATCTTTCATTTTTAATGTATTAAATGATTGTAACTTACTGCTAGGAAATCTCTTATTCAAAGCATTAATATTGTGAACTCCATTAATATTTTTTTAACTGTATAGCAGTATAGAGAAATTTTTAAAGAATTAAAAAAAATCTTCTGAGGGTTATCCAGAAGAAGAAAAAGAAATCAAAATTTGTCAGTGTAATCCTGAGATTTTAAGAAATTCACAGAGCCTTCACATTATATTTCTATATTTTCAAGTTTTTTTCCATTGTAACAAAGAATAGAAACTCATGCCTCTTCAACTTGATTTTATTTTAAAAAAATGAAAGCTGAGTTATTTAATAATGTGTCTGCAAATGCCCCTAGAGGCCATCAGGACAAAGGAGATGAATACAGCAAAAGTTTTGATAAAAGCATTGGTGTTAGCAACACTACCTTGGTATTTTTTATGAAACGTAAATGCATTAGTAGGAGCTTCAGCAGGCTGTGTGCAAGTGCAGCTGGCTGCCATTTGTCTCTCTTAAGGCTGTTTCTTTCCTATTCTATAGAGTATAAAAACATAGTTGCATATCAAATATCTGCAAATGTGTTTCATTGCAAACAGAAGATCAACCAGCATCTTGTTGCTTCATAATCCTGAGGGGTTCTTGTTTGTAGTAGTTATATGTCTTCATGAAGAAATGGGCTTTCTCCTCCAAGAAACTTCTCCTGTTCAGGAAAATGTTGGCCAGATATTGAAAAGAAAAAAATATTCCAGATATGTCTGATTTTCTCTGATATACCAGATGCCTCATGAATTATAGAGGAGGGCAGCACCAGTGGAATCTGATCCTTTTTGAAGTCAGCATGGACTTTCTGTTTAAAATATAGTATTAATTAGCAATTAATACTGGAAAAGGAGTTCTCATTTGTCTTATTCAAATCTGCCCCTGGAAAGTATTGATTTTAATATTTTTCACATGGTGCTAGTAGCCTGGCAGCACAATCTGGCATTGATTATGCTGTTAAGAGGGTGGTTTTGAAAGTCAAATAACATTAAGTATCAGCTTTTATCTCACATTGGCTCTGGAAAAACAACTGTCTCAGTATCAAACTTCTGTGACTGAATTTGGTCATCCCTTCATCAGCAGTTGATCCAACTTTGTTTATTCTAAATACAAAGGCTTTTTATAGGTATGAAAAACATAATGATATCTGTAAATAAGAGGAAAGAACAATAAATTTTATTGATGTGTGGTAAGTAATGTGCAGTTTGAAGTGAGGTGAAGAGTATATTCTGTTTATCACAGCTAAACTATTAAGGAAAAGCAGTGGAAGAAGAAGTAACGTGGGGGAGGCTTGCTGGTTTTGGGTTTGTTCTGAAGTAAGAGGCAATTATAGAACTTGGATTTTTTATTCAGAAAAAGGAAAAAAAAAAGAAAAAGAAAAGGAGATCTACAACTTACTTCATTTATTTGGGAATAATAGCCAATCATATTGTAACCTAACATATATGGGCAGCCCCACAGAGCACTATACAAACATTTGAACTCTTCTATATGGAATCACTTGTAGTCTCAGGGTCTTAGACTTCTGTGTTTCTCTTGATATTGAATACAAGGTTTCAAGGTAAACTTAAAGGTTTACATGACTAAATACTATTTTTTGCATTCCTTTATTATAATAATTACAAATTTCTAGTTTCTACTAATGATAGCTGGGATTTAACATAGAATTATATTTCTACAATATTCCTGAAAAAGACTATGGCTTACCTCCATTTAGCAAACGTATGGGCAGCAAGGAAAGGATTATTCAAATATCAAAAGGAACTTGTTCTAGTCTAGCAAAACACTTGGTGAGTTCAACCAAGGCCTTGTCAACCGTATTTAGAACAACTGTTCTTACACTGAAAAACGAATAGTTACACATGACAGGATTTGAGATAGTTTATGTTTTTAATGGAATAATACTCTGTCAATAAATGTTCTCTGTTACATTTGAAGGATGCTTTAGGAGTGTGTTTGTTTCAACATAATATATATATATATATATACACACACATAATATATACAAAGTATATTAACTTTGAATGTATTGAGCTTGTAATATCTTAGAGTATTCAAACCACTATTTCCAGGTCATGAAGTTGGGAAATTACTGTTGCACAAAATAAACTGTTTCTCTCTGTCTGGGAACAAAATTTACATTAAAATATCTGTATTTTCTGCAGATAGTAATTTGATAGTCAGCCAGACCTACTCAATGTAAAATCCAGACCAGTTCAATTTCTACTGACAATGGCTCCCAGGAAGTTGACCTCACTTTCACTGCTTTATGCATGAGAACCTTGGATTTCTGTGTCTTTCTTCCTGAACTAATAGTGAAGAAGCTGTGCTTATCCTTATCCATCCCCATCACTTATGCATGGTATTGCTGGAATATTAATCTGTCACATATGCTTTCCAGAAAAGGAATTGATAGAAGATTCTGAACCTAGCCAGCAGACTTTCTTATGCCGTCAAAGAAAAGCTGATTGAGGCGGTTGAAATTCTTCCATTCTTTAACCATGATGTGTGTTATTCTTTAGAGAATAGCATATTTTCTTTCTGTTTTAAGAGAGACAGGGAGATCTTCCTACATCAATGATGTGATACTAGTACAATGAACGCTGTGGCAAATACTGTTCTTCCTCCAAACCTGTACAAACGTGTTGCTTTGAGCTCTGTTATAGTAAGCATTGTGATAATGACCATATAATTAATGTATTTTCCTGCCATGGAAAAAGAAAGAAATGTGAGTGAAACAAACCTGAAAGTGAAACACAATAGTGGTGAAGGTGGCTGCAGCTAAACACTCCAATAATAAAAATGGGAGCTTATTTTGCTGGAGTTGACATATCTGTAAGGTTACTAGACAACCCACGATGCTATTCACCCTGGTCACTTGTATTTCATTTCTATGTCGGTTATATGTCTAGATTGGTAAGATAGGAGTCTTTAGAGTAGAATGACAAATAATAATGATTTTTTTATATTATTTCTGCTTTGTCATGTACTAAAGGATTCTCATGGAAGAACATAAAGTGGAGTCCTTAAAATGAAGGACTTTGAAAATTAGGACAGAATTTTGTGTCTGATGGTGTCAAAGAGAAGGCAGTAATGGTGAGCCTGGAAAAGGAGATTATATTATACCAGAGACAAGCTAAGCAGTTTATTTTGTCAGAAATCTTA
This sequence comes from Microhierax caerulescens, assembly GCA_035590215.1. Classification (NCBI taxonomy): domain Eukaryota; kingdom Metazoa; phylum Chordata; class Aves; order Falconiformes; family Falconidae; genus Microhierax; species Microhierax caerulescens. Next base: position 11,083,974 of record JAVJGJ010000034.1, on the reverse strand, counting down.
CAAATGCTTCTGAAAAAGAGTTGAAAGGCATCAATACCAAAGAGTAAGACAGGATCAAGGCATGGACAAAAGAGTTGGATACTTTTTTAAAATTGTGTGAGAAGCTTAATTTTCTAACATTTACATGAGTTGGGATGATGTGTTTATACATCTTAAGGAGGTAGTGGAAGCTGGAGAACTAAATTGTATCAAATTGTGGCAATAGACAATCTAATATTCAGTTTTCCTAACAATCCAGCACATATACACACATGTTTTTGTATTGCATGTATCAGTCCTATGTTAGCATTTGTCTCTTTCAGTCTCATTTCACGTTCTTCCCCTTTGAGATACAGCATTTCCATAGTGACCGGTCATCACAATGTCATCAGTTCAGGCAGCAATAAGTTACCCTGTTAGAAGTGTACCAAGTCAGCTTATGGAGTGGGTTTTAAATATGTAACTTGTGAACTTAGCATGAACCTAAAGTGAGAAGCATTTTAATGATACTTCTCATATTAATGAAGCAATTTAATATTATAAAAGGACCTTAAAGTAAAAATGACATATAATTCTGTGTATTATATGAAAAGATTCTGAGAAACTATGACCATTCTGAGAAACTATGCTGGTGCCTTCCAAGGCTTTTGAATAAATTGAGAATGAAATCAAGGCTTTGAGAGTATTCTTAGTGAAAATAGACTGAAGAAGAATTAGTTACTTTTGTTGCTTTCTGGATATACATTTTAGGGATATAAGACCTCCTCTTAGTGAAATGCTTGAAAAGGCCTAGATTTCTCTGTTTTTAAAAAGAATGCATGACACCAGAATAATTCAACTACTACTTTTAGGGTTGTGAATATTATGAAATTGTGTTCTCGGTCATTGTTGAAAAATCAACATGACTGCAAAAACAATAGAAAATTGCTCACTAACAAATAACATATAAAGAAATATCTTTGCATTTAGAGGAAGGAGACTTAGAAAATATAAATTATCATTTAATTAATTCCATTGGTTTTAGAAATGACCTAATAGAAAAGTTTAGTTTCCACCTGAAAGTGTTAAACATATGTTTGTATTCTCTTAAGCTTGGAAAGTCAGGAATTTCAAGTTATGTGATTTAAACGTATTTTACAGTTGATGCATCTCTAGGAAGATGTTTATAGTTAAAATATAAGACATGTGAAAATAGTCTAATTTTGTGTTGTAGAATGTGAGGAGACCCAGCTTCTGAGATGAGAACAAAAATTTTTAGTTTTAATAGAGTATTAATATCTATAAGAAGATTTGGGTATCTGATACACAATTAGAGTCAATTTTCTGGAAAAAAACTGATAAGCACATAAATTTCAATCAATACACTATCTTAGCTTAGCTTCTAAATTTAACTAATCAATGGGAAGTCCTTACTTTTGTATAATTTTTCCAGTTATGAATTGTCTTTTTTTTTTTAATTTTTCTTTTTTATTTTTGTACAGGTACTTCAGATACTTGTTTCTGATGTGTACTTTTTCAGATTGTACTTTTCTTTGCAGTAACTTCTCAGAATTATGAAGTAAAAAAAAAAAAAAAAAAAAGCGTGCTTTCATAGAAATTTCATACTTTTTACACATGGGAAGACACTGATTTTTCCAGTGTGTTTCAGGAACTAAATTTGAAAGGGTCTTTTCTTAAGAAAATGAAGATCATATGATTGTTTCCCTGGCTTCACAAGCTAAACAGAAAGGGTGATTTTAAAAGTAATTAAGTTCCTAAAGAATTTGTGGAAAATACTTAATGGTATAGAATTCATTTTCTCACAAAGGAAGTGATTTCAGTGCGGGTGACTACCAGGACGTAGATACTTACTTGGAGGTACCGCAGGTAGCTGATGCTACAGCAGATGTGGTAAAAAGAATTTAGCATATTGTGGTGGAACATCAAGGACACAAATTCACAGAAAATTTGGTTTAATTTCTTTCACAGTATTCTGAAAGTTTCTTTTGTTTCTAAAGCAATGGACTAAAGTGAACCTAGAAATAGCCCCATATAAATGAGACAGGACTAGAATTCAAGCCGATGGTTAACTAGTTGACTTGCTATGAGTTTATTAGAAGGTAAAAATACAACTTGCTCTGGATTCAGCTGAGAGGCTTGGATTTTTAATGTTTTGGGGATTTTTTACAGTCATAGTGCAGTAAAAAATTAATATTCCAAGAAACTCATTCTTTCGCATTTGATTAAAAAAAGCTAGAGTTCTGTATCACTTTTTGAAGTAATTGGCCCATTTCTCTTATTCTCTTTCATCTAGGGAGAGCAGCAACTTCCTTTGGCTTCACCAAAGTGACTTAAGATACAGCCTCCAGCCTTAGGCTCTTGAGAGTCCCCAGCTGAAGCTAAAACACGACTAATCTCTCCTCCATTTGTGCATGAGATGATCTGAGTCATTTAGCTGCCTGACTTTCTCCTCATGTCCTAAGGGCAGGTAATTTCTTGGTTATTGCTCTAAAAGTGGCTTTTCTTCTTCTTTTTCTACTCTTCTCCCTAGAAATACTCTGGCACTAAAACTTTCAAACAACTTTGCTACAATCTCATTTTAGGCTGTGGTTTGCTGTCCTGCAGACTAACATACCTTCTACAGATTTAGACATTTATGTCTAAATGGTAGACAGGCTTTGAGCTAATTTCTGCTTCCTGATTTTCAGGTATAGCACTATTTGTCTTCCTTTGGTCCTGTCTCTCTGTTCATTCCTCTGTTTCTTCTCACCTTCTGCAAGGAGTATAATTTACATGCTATATGAAAGACTTTATTTTGATTTTGGTCTTAAGAGACCTTAAAAGTCTAGGAGCCCTGGTGCCAGAAATTTACCTCCAGGATCCATAACTACCCCAAAGTCTTTTTCTTCCACTTTTTTTCACTGTACCTCAAGCTTACTCTCTGCCACTCACATTCCAGAGCATGGACTGATGCATTAAGTGATGGTTTTAGGGCAATTTCTGGGTAAAAAGTGAATAATGGATATGAGATTATTTTGAAATATGGCCTAAAATTAAATAAAACCAAGCACAACAGTTTCTGGCAGAAAAGACTGGGGGGTGAAGTGGAAAGAGTACTATAGCAGGTGTCTTTAAGAAGTTCCTGCATGTTAGCATTCATAGTTACTGCAGATAATTAGTTCCCTGCTGAAAATATATTTTTTTCTTTTAGGAACCTGGGTAGTGAACCTGAAACACTGGTTTCAGTAAATATAATTCTGCATAGGAAGAAAGCCATTCCTTAAGGACACAACTCAGGTCAGTGTTTGAAAATTGATCTGAGTTACATGGAAATATTTAACAAGTCAGCATACATTTCATAGTGCTGATGACCATTAGCGTTTTATAAACAGTACCAGAAACCAAGTGTCTGCATTTTACTGCATTCCTAATTACAAATATTTTTTAGAAAAGTTACTAAAAGAGCAGACAGCATGGAAAGAAATAAAAAATGTGCAAGTATGAAACTAAACATGTTCAGATGTGATTTTGTTCTGAAGAGTTAAAAAAGGTAAAAGAGAATGGAGAGGCAAACAGAAATTGTTCATATTCTTGTTATTGGGTTATTTCATATCTCATTTTCTTTACTTTTTGAATCTTATGTTTCCTTTTGCTTGGATTATTTGTAATTTGATATAAGGTGTTCTGATTGGTTAAAATACTTTAAAATTGCATAGCAATTTGGAAAAATGACTGTTTTTAATAGACACCTTGAAGAAACATAAACTAATACATTCAACAGATATATTAACAACTGATTTGGGAAACCCCAAATAATGCCTTACTGTGATGTTGCGAACAACATAGGGCTTTAGATTCCTAGTAGATTTTAACAAAATTTGATTTAAATCCTGATGAAAATAAACATGGGAATAATCTTCCATTCCAGAATTATTTTTCACAATCAAATCTCAGGCAGGACAGTACACATAGTGTTTTAAATATCTATATATATATAGATATATGTTTTTATATATACATGGTTTATAAACTACGATAAACTTGCTTATTCCCCAAGGCTAATTATTTTTATTAGCTGTTTTTTGTTGCTAAGTATGTTACCCAACTGAAGAAACCATATTTCAGCTAAGAGAAACTGGAGGGATTCTTATATAAATATAATTCCCCAGGCTTTTTCAGATACCTTTATCAAGTGTAGAAATGGTATGAATGAATAAATGTGTTTAAAGACAAAAATTGCGTGTCAGAGCAAGATCTTTGCAATGCTCAGCCAACAATTGTGGGGCTGGTTATACAAAACCCTTTGCCATAAGCAGAGCCCTTCACAGGCCATTCTTGGTCCCTTGCTTGAAGTAATGTTACTTATATCTCTCTTGAAATGAATTCTTGTCTGTTAAAATAGCCATGGTACTTTAGGCACCTGGGCACAAGGGGAATGAGATGTTCCACCTGCTATTCCCTTTATAGTCCTCCCAACTGCAGTTCTTGGCATGAGCTTTGTGTTATGGGCTGTACAGAGGAACAGTGCCTCTTTTATTTAAAGGTCTTCAACAAGTAGATTTACATTTTCTAAATAGAGATATTAGTTAATGTTCCATTTATCTCTTTGTGAGGTCTCAGATGTCTCCACTGCACTGTTGAAATGAGGCAGGCCTAGGAAAATGGTGGTTACCAACAGTTTTCTGAAGGACATGTGATAGCTGTCAGAAGTCATTCTTGTTGAGCAGATGGACTTTTTATTTTTCTTTCTCTGTTCAAGTACTTTCCAAACTGTTTTGGATTTATGTATCTTGGCATGCTTCCTTGGACACAGCTAGCTATATGAAATCATAATGTTACTGTGGAAATAGAATTTGCAGTTATGAAAGATCCTGATCAAGGATAAGTAACATCATAAGGAGTAAGCATTACAGAGCTGCATGATGCAAAACATCCATGAAATGGGCTGCTTGAGTAGTTAAGAAAGCAAAGTCTGATGAACATCACTTCTTGAAGTGAAGGGCCAGCTGTCATAAACACTACTAAAAATCACTGGGGAAAACCACAATTAGAGAAGAGAATATCTTTAAATCTGTATCCCTAGGGCACCCATATTGTCATCAAGTAGAAATTAATTCATACACAGAAATATAATTGCCAGTGTGGACTGTGAAAACATGATGACAGTGGCAGATTTTCTGTTGTACTTTTGGAACATTTCCCATTCCTTAATCAAAGAAGTTTACTGACCCAGAATTATGTTAAAAACAACCAGTTTTCTATATGACTTTCGCACAGTATGCTAGATAAGTTAATGTTTAAATAATTTCATCCCTAATGTAAAAGCTTGGTTTGTATTTTTTCCTCATCAGATAATAATAAAAAAGAAATAGAATCCAAATCTGCAGTAGGAGAGTGTAACTTCCATTAGAATTAATGTAATGTTCTTGGTTCATGCACTGATGCTATCACATTGCCATGTTAAGACTATTCCTTTTGTCTCATTTATATCAGATGTTATGGGTAGTCTTTGTTTCTTTGGTTTCAATTAAGTTCTTTATGACAGGGACTCTCTTACTGGGTAGAGTGCCTAATGAAGGTGTTTAATATAGCTTGGTTCTTGAGTATTATCACAATTAGCATGGATTAATAGCACAGTTAGGTTGTATGGTGAGTGGAATGGTTCCTAAACTTATCATAAATAAGATTAATCACTAATTAATATTCATTCTTTAATTTCCTTTAACACCTCTAAATATCTATTTCTTTATATTTGTACTGCTTTTTCTCACTGTTGTCTTAATGTAATTTTTAATACCTTGTAAACAACCAGAACTCATTTTAGATGGATCTTACTCTGTTCTGCTACTTGGATTTACCTTCAAAGACTTACTAAGGGTTGTGTAGACAGAGGAAACAACTGGGCTGAAGAAGCTTGTTTGTAGGTTAGTGAATGTCATTGCTTAATGCCTCAGTCTGCTTAATTGCAAAGTGAAAGCAATGATTTTGCCCTTTGTTGTGATCGGTCTTGATAACACTTAATGAAATGTGCTAAATGAGGGTTAAATATAAATTTGTTACTAGAAACAGCAAGGAACATTTGGTTGGACGATGTAATATATTTAGTATTACTCTGCATCTGTTCAAAGGTTCTTTAAAGTAACAGGGAGATCTTTCTATATATGTTTAGGAATCCTGAAATAACAAATGTTAACATACGTTGAATAACATTGTAGCTATGGTACACACAATTCATCCCTGCCATTCAATTTTCATTCTCTCCAAGAAATTAAAACCATAAATTCATCTGAAGAGTTGAAGAAGCTTCAGTATCTAACATCACATTGATATGCTGTGTACCACATGGTGAGGGAGAAGATTTCAGCATTGTGTTTCTCTAGTGAACAACCGGCAAGGGGTTCCTTCTATGTACATGATTTTATATTACTTTCATCCCAACTATTCTCTCCTTTCCACCCACTCACATCTGCACCTGAATTAAAAGTATTTTGCTTCTGTTTATTTTATTGTCTTATATTTAGAGATCATCAACTAAATCTGAATGTAAAAGCATCCTCATGTAATTGGTCACCACTACTACTGGTACTAGTGCTTTAGAATACTTTCTTGAGAGATCAAAGACTAATAGGGATGCTAAAGAAACTGCCAGAGCCTATTTTCTTACACATGCATTTGTGTACACTTGCAAAGTTTTCATAGGTCTGAGAATACTTCTGGGGCATAGGGAATAATATTCCAGTTCAGTTTCATGTCCAAAAAACCCAAAATGCAATTATAGTTAATGATGCTCCAGATCATTCTGCAATGAAGGGACAGAACTGAAAATAGCTACCATGAAAGCATATTGTTCCCTATAAATGCACTACCATATCCTTGGCTGTTGCAATAACAAACTCCTTATAGAAAATCACGTGATATGATCTTTGAAAGCTGAAAAACTGTTTTTAAAAAGTGACTCATGAGACTGCGATACAATTCATGATACGAGTATATTCAAAGATTCATGTACTGCTAGAACATAGTAACAAAAACACAGAGCAGAGTGTGATTTCAGGTCAGCTGCTGGTGTACTGCTGTGTGCTGTACTTGGTGATTAGAATTACATAGGAATAAGCATCTGAGTCATATAGGTTTAAACCAGCATTGGTATGTCTCTCAAAATTGAAATCTCCCTTTTAGGTGTACAAGCTTTACTTCAGGCACCCTGGACACAGAAGAGTTTGTTAACTCAATGAACTTAGATTCTTAAATCCGGTCATATTTGCCCTTTGATTTTACATCTAGTGAGCTTTTTGAGTATCAAAATAGGTTTAAGTGTCTCTTGTGCCACCTAAACTGAAAACATCACCCTACCAAAATGTCAGTTCCCATTTAGACTGCCTAAGGTTCATGGCATTATTATTATGTTATTTTTTCCAGCCTTCTGAAGTTCTGATCTGGGTAGCCTGGATATCTCATCATACTCAAGACCAACTTGGAATCTCTTGCTAGGCTTGACAGGATTAATAATCTAGGCCTTTCATATTTATGCCATGCAAAGAATTTCAATCAGTAGACATGTCCTGAGTGTGAGTTATGGACAAGCCAGTGCAAAATGCAGGGAGAGAGAAAATATATTACTTAATACCTTGAATATTCACAAACTGATTGAAAGAGCTGCCTTCCAGTTGGCCCTCAAATGACTTTTTCGGTAAAACTTGTATAAATGTCTAAATTTGAGAAATTGAACTGTAACATAAATCTAAGAAAATGTAGTCAATAAGATAGAAACTATTATGTGGTACTTACAAAGTTTTAACAAATGTATTTACTGGAATTGATCAATTTATTCTTCTCATGGAGAAGTCTGAATTGTTCCCTTGAAAGGGTGACATTTTTTCTCTTTAGAGTAAAATCTTGACCCTACAGACTATAGGGCCCTTTGGCTCCTTTCTGTTGACTTTAATGCAGCCTAGTGCTTCTATTCAATAGGATATTGAGAGTGTTTTGAAAGAGGACACCTGTTATGGTTTAACCCTGGCCAGCAACCAAGCACCACGCAGCCACTTGCTCACCCCTCTGGGTGAGGAGGAGAATCAGAAAGGAATGTAAAACTCAAGGGTTGAAATAAGAACAATTTAATAGGTAAAGCAAAAGCTGTGCATGCAAGCAAAGCAAAGCAAGGAATTCATTCAGCACTTCCCATGGACAGGCAGGAGCTCGGCCATCCCCAGGAAAGCAGGGCTCCAGCATGTGTAACAATTACTCAGGAAGACAAATGTTGTAATGCCAAATACTCCCCACCCCCCACCCCCAC
>JAVJGJ010000034.1:11024035-11067174 GCA_035590215.1 Microhierax caerulescens | reverse complement strand
TGTATTTATAACCTTTTGTACTCCGAAATCAAATAAAAGAACCTAACCACGAATCCTATCTTTGGATCGTGACACCATGTATGGTAGCTTAAAACTCAGGTATTTCCTGGCCCATTGTCTGCTTCTTAGGCATTCATTGCAAGTGGATTGCATATAAAATGGTTGTGGTTCAACAAGATTAAACAGTAATATTCTGTTGTGTGAACTGACACATGTAACATAATAATTTAGCATTCTGTCACAAATACTGTATGTTACTCCTTTCAGTACCCTCTTTCTGTGAATATTTTCTAAGATCTGCTGAAAATTCTTTCCTCTTGTAATCTTTATGCACTTTAACAATGTTGCAGCCTTTTGACAGTAGGTTGAGTATAGTGGTATGCATAAAGAATTGGCTGAGGTTGGGAAAAGGTAAGTGGGTTGCTTCTACAACTGATGTTCTGCCATTGGAGATGTGTTAGGCAGTGCATTTTTTTTCCAGTTGATCCCATCCTTTCTATCCCTCATGATCTAGATCTGTTTCTCAGAATTGCGGAGCCTCTCTAGATTCTGGAGTCCCTATGGCAGGAGCTAGAGTGAGGACTTAGTGGAAGATTCAAGACTTCCTCACCCCCTCAAAAAAAGAGAGGGGAATTTTGCCTCTTGTTCACCTGTAGCTTTCTGCCCACGACTTGGCTGAAGTTGGAATGCTTCCCTAACTGACTCTGTCTCCACTAGTACTATTGTGTATATATGTTTCTTTTCTTTCTCTTATTATTTCAACATTGCATGTCTTCTTGCAATGTTATCTTTCTTCCCCTGCTTCCTCTTTAAATTTATGTTTATCTTTTTTTTTATGAGTACATGCTGACCTTCTACAATTGTCTGCTGTCTTCTGTTGCTGATAGAATTAGACATTTTCAGGCGTGAAATAGAAATAGGAAAATGAATCTGAAAAACTGTTCAGATACACAGCTGCCCAGTATTTCTGACAGAGTTTTTGCACAGGATTATGTTCTTCTAATGAAAGAGGGTAGAACTACAGTTCTAGAACATAAAAACTCCAGGTCTCTCTGAAATACCTTTCAAAAATGAAATACACGTAGTGCTAGAAAAAATGTAACCTATACTTCAGAGAGAGAGAATGTTCTGTGGAGACCATTGCATACAACAAAAAGCAAACCCAAGGCAAATCCATTTGTAGTTTCTGATAGTGCAGATGTTTCCAGTAGCTTATAATTGCTTGGTTCTTTGACAACAAATAAATTAGATACTTACACATGATTAAAATATTTTGCTCTTTCACTAATACAAATGTTGAAAAATTATGATTAACAAGTTTCACATCAAAAATGCACAGCATTCAACACTACCTTTCAAGTGGAAAGTTTCTGTCCATCTGACACAGTAGTTTGCCATCCAAAGTGAAACTATGAACTTTGTCTTAAATGCAGCAACTTAGGAAGGGACTCACTGTTCTATTTCTTCATGTTTAACCAGAAAGTTAGTATGTCTGTTATCATTTGGCAATCCCTATAGGCATGCATAATTGCCATAATGAACATAATATGACTGTGTCCTTACCCAAAAAAATGACAGACTCTCATTAGCGCATGTCTCAGTGAAGTTAAAGCTGCATTAAAGGCCAGTAAACCTCAAGAGGCAAAGCTTTTAGATTTGAGGAAATTTGAATCCATCATTATCTGTTTGGGTCCCTAAACCACACACATCTTCCTCTGTGGTTTTCAATGCATTTACTGGTTTGTGTGCCATAAAAGTTCTGGAGAACTTCCACTAAGCAGCTGATGTTGCTGCAGGCCATGTCTCACCTTACTGTAGTTTCTGAAATAAGTGGTGTCTGCCAGAACTTCTTGTCTCCTTAATAAGTGCAGACTCCAACATGCAATGCCTGTTTTGTAATGGGAAAAAAAACCCACCAAAACCACAACCTGTCCATGGATGCACATTTCCTCAGAGAACACTTCATAACTTCTTGTACATCAGAAATATTTCAGATTTACATTTTCAATATAGACCTGATTTGAGAGAAAACAGATTGCCTCATTAAGGCCTACTTCATCAAGGGATTCATGAATGTGTCTTTATATGCAACAGTGTAGAAATTACACCAATGAGCTATTCCAAATCACAAGATCAACTGCTTGCATTTCATGTTCTTTTGCAGAAATGCATGATTTAAACAGAATTTAAACTCTTGCATTATAAATATGACCAAGTGGAAGGTAGGGTCTCATTCTCAAGCTTCTGAACCAAATACTGGTCTTCAATTCCACTGTGCCTGTTGCTAAGGACACAATCAATTTCATACTGAAATCAGCAAAAATCCAGTAAAGATTTCCAGTGGAATTGAGGGGATGTTATTCTATATAATTCAGTGGGAGTTAGATTAATGACAACAGATGTGGCTGCAAAACATTATGTTGTCTTATAGCCATATGATACTAGCAGTTCAGTGAATTGCTATTAAATTACATAAATGGTCATGTTGTGATTATGTCTTCTTTATCTCTATAAAGGAATCAATCTACACTGCATTTAGGGTGTTTTAAAAGCTTTTTTTTTTTTTTTCTTTATTAATAAGCAATTTGTGTCATTTAGGAGTAATGACCGTATTATTTATACCAAAAAAACCTATGAAATACTCTTTTATATAAAGAACTTATGTACCTCAGGCACATCAGCACAACTTCCAGTTATGCAAATGAATGAGCAACTTCAAAACAAAAATGAGTCACATAGGTCTAAAAAAGGGATGATGCGTATGTATAATGCATAGAAACAAAGTATGATGAAAATGTGACTTTGGTCTTTAAATGATGTAACTGATGTATTTTGTTTTATATAGAGGTAACATGAATGCTTAGCCATGTACTAATAATATATATACGTAAATTTTTGTGTGTACACACACGTTATATATATGGAGAGAATGTGCATTTGTATATCATATGCATGTATGTATAATTTTTTTTCTAACTGAAGGAAATACACTATGAAGAAAATTTATTGTGAATTGAAAGCTTCAGTTCAATTTTTAAAGTCAGAAAACCCATACATATTACTCTTTTGTCTAAATTAGGTGCTTAGATCTCATTGAAAATGAAAAATATTTAAGATTTTAATATCTTTTGAAAAGTTGTCTGGAATCTTTTGTTCTCTATCTGCTGTAAGTTAATGGCTACTTAAAATGACTTCTCAGGGTATATGAAATGTTATATATGCATTTTCCCTTGCAAGTTGGGTAATTACTTAAAGAATTGTTATTTAAAGCTTGTGTTCTACTAGATATTGTCACTGTTGTTGAGTTGATCCCAATTTGACTTGAGGGTCCAGGAGTGTTCTCTGTTGCCTCATTCCATGCCACCATGTCCATCTGCTTAACACTTTACAATGAAGGAGACATGTCTTCCTCTCATGAATTCTGTGGTACCAGACCTCAAACTTGACTAAAGTATCTTCTAAGATGAAGGCTGTTATCTTATGTTCAGGAATTGGATAGCTGATAAACTCCTTGTTTTGTAAGGGAATCGTACCCCTTGATTTTGCAAATCATACTTAATTTTAACCAGGTTAAGATAAAAACCAAAGTTAAGTTTTCACTTACAGTAGCTACCACAAAAAACATAGCTTGAAATGCAAAGTTGTTGAGGTTGTGGGAAGGTCATGAAGGAAACCTGCGCTTAATCTGATGTTACCTGAAGGTCTGTCTATCTTGATCTAAAGCTGACTTGCGTGGCACAGCTGGTAGGGTGCTGTTTTCCTGTATGGCACTCACGGCACTCACCTTAGGCTCTATCGCCTTTCTGATGGTTTCGTGTGCACATTTCAGTGTGGTACGTCATGTTCCAGTATTGCTTTTGCTTTCAGTCTTCACTAATACACACCCCTCAAGGGTATAAATGCATGTCACTTATTAGTATTTCTTGACTGAAACCAGACATGATGATAACCAAATGGTTTTGGATAACTGCAGATACGAAGTGGTTTATCTCCAAAAGCTGACAAGAGATGCTGTAATACTTGTATCCAACAATACTTCTGTACTGAGTAAATTTGTGAATCAGCTATTGATACAAGGAAGCACCAAGTGGTAGTCTGACAAAGTGCAAAAAATTATTCAGACTAGCTGCTAAGCAAAAATGATTACAATGAAACAGTTTAGACAACATGATTTGCTCAGCAGCTGAAAAATGCTTTGGGTAGCTGGAAGCCTGGAATTCGCAACACCCAGCTTCCCGCATGATACAGAGTGTGGGGAAGGGCTATGCTTGAATTGGGCATATGACACCTAGCCAAAACCCTTAAAATTTAAAACAGAAAACAACAAACCAACCAAACAAAAATTACCCACCACAACCAAAAAACAAAACTTAAGATGCAAGAACTGGACAGGAGGAAAAAGTCTTCTATAAACTGATATTCCTCTAGACTTTTAACAAGCTTATTATCTTGGAATAACCAGTCACTGAGCTCTCTGGAGACTGTCCTAAATAAATAGATGCAATGCCTAGTCATTAATTACCTGCCTAGTTTCAAACCAAACTGAGCAATGTTCTAATGCACATTATAGGTTTCTGCTTTTAATTGAAAACAAACATGAGTAAACAATGAAACCACATGTTTATCAAGTGCCTATTTCCTGGCAATCAAGAGATATGGTAACTGCAGTAGTACAAGGGCTGTTTATCAAGATGCTTCCTTGTTGAATGCTTAACTACATCTTCCCCAGTACTTGTGCCCATAAAAACCCCAGTAGTGCTGGCAACACTGGAAAAATGCTCTTCTTGAGGTCAGCAAGTCAGTTTGTTTCACCAGGCCTTATTGAATCAGAAGGGATTGGAAAAATGCTGACTGGTGTCAGGGAAGTGGTTTCAGGGACTGAAAAAGAAAAACAGTAGTGGGAGCAAATTGGCTTTTTATTTATGTTAATAAACACGGATAAAATACCTCCTAATAAGCAAAAATCTATTCAAAGCTCCCCAAAGGACTTCAGGCCATATTCTGCTAACACACATTCAGGTGTAAGTCACAGTACTGAGAAGGCTCCTATGATGGATGTTTCAGGAGAATATTCTTGTCAAATATGGTAAAGCTTGCAAAGATGCACTGGGTAGTGATTTTACAGGGAGACAGCTACAATGTAGGGGGAAATGCACTGTTTTAAAGCTTGGATATTTCAATATAGGAGTTAGAATTCTTTCCAAAATATTTTCCTGAATGTGTCACTGCAGAGACATTTGCTGAAAGAAGCCAAATACATGATTAAGTAACAGGAAAACCAGCTTGATTACAGTGCAATGTGCTTCGATGACTTTAGAGAGCCTGTCATAAGAAATCACTGTGCATTAAGCTGTAGCAAAACTGTGTTAAGTCTTCATTAAGATCCTGTTTCTTTAAGAATTAGACCATGTGTTAATTAAAAGATTGTATCATTTAGCATCTCTTACATAGAAAGCTATGTTGCTATAAATGTACCCCATGTTGGTGTGCTTATCTGTGTGCACGAAAAAGGAACTAATTATGCTGCTATGAAATGTCCTTTCAGTGTTTTAATGGTGTTGAGGAAAAATCATTGATCTGGCATTGCTTTAAAAAGAATAAGAATAATTTTAAAAATCATTGACCCAATAAATACAATTCTATCAAGAAACATTTCTACTCTAGAATTGACATCACTTAGACATCCCCTGTCCCCTCCCTACAGCAATACACTTAAAAAATATCTAAAGTCTCTATTTCCTGAAATGTTCCTATTAATTTCTTTACATTCTAGGTGTGAAATAACATCTGTTCCTTTTTATTTCTTTCCCATCTGAAAAAGTGCTTTTGGTTGGCAACCAGAGAATTAAATCTGTTTTTTACCTTTATGAGTATCACTCATGAGATCTTTTGGTGTCAGACCAGTGGATTTCATACATTACTGACTGGAAAGCTAGAAAATTGATTGAATTTTTAAATTCTTTAACCAATCTTTTCTTTTCTTATTATTATTTTGTTAAATAATTATACAGATTATGCATTCAACTGATCCAAACCCATAATGTTTCAATTTTTTGTGTGTCTTCGTTGTTTTATATCTAATGAAGTTTAGCCCCGCTGTTCTGTAAGAACAAGAGCTAATCTGATTCTGTTTGTTAACTTGCCTGAGTATGCAGCATCAGTACTGATGATATTAGCAGAAATGAACACACCTTGGGAATAGCAATTTTTACTTAATTACTGCTATAAACCATCTGGGGAAACTCAGTTTGTTTTTAATATGCCTCTCAAAGTTCTGTGCATGTAAGAAATGCTAAGGTGTTTAGTAGCAGACATAGTACAAATAGTAAGTTAGATATTGTAAAGGAATAAATATGCAAATGCCAATGCACACAAAAAAGGTGAAAACAACTCTACCAGAACAAATATTATGACACCAAGGCAATGAGGTAGCCCATGGTTTGTATCCAACAAGATCAGTTGAATGGCTGACAACTTCACAGTGAGACAATCCTCCAATATAAGTAACAGCCAGTTACTAGTTGGCCACTGTCTCTGAGAAGTGCTCTTGTTAGAATTTCAACAATTTTTGTAGACTGTCTTGTAAAATATTCTTCCTTAAAGAATATTTTTTTCAAAGATACACATTTACCTGAACCATATTTATTTACTGTGTGTCCTGGGCAGATCAACTTTATATGGGGCTTGCTGAGTTCTTCCAGACACCTTGGGAATACTGTGTGCAGTAGCAATTTTACAGGACATCTAAACATCCAGAAGCTTGCCAAAAGTAGCCTCCTCATCTACCACCAGCTCTTACAAAGCTGGGGTTGCATATCTGGGTGCCTGTATGATCCATAGACTCTACAAAAACGGAAGTTGCCTTTAAATAAAACCAATCCTTTTCTTATTATTGTGGACAAATCACATGATCTATAATGTGCTATTCAGACAGGTGGGTACAACTTTTCTGTAGACAAATGGACGAACACCTTTTGTTTCAGAGTGATATGAGCAGAGTCGCACCAACTTTAATGTAATGTACTAGGTAATGCTCCCTAAGCCCAACATGACATATAGTAACAGAGAAAAAGCTTATATTTACAGGTATCTACATTAATTCCTAAAGCTTCACAGTATGTTCATTTTATATAAACATCTCTTACTATTACTACCATCATTATTACCTTTATCCTTTCCATTAGTTTTCTGAAACTTGAGGGGAAAGGAAATTTCTCAGATTGGAGCACCATCAGTAGCAGTTCATTTGGTGACAGACTTTTTTTCCCCTATTTTTTTAAAACCCCATTGTCTTTCCCCTACCATCTTTGTCAAAACATTTATTTGTATTTTATTTTCATCTAAGTCTCAGTCTTCAAAAAGCTGATCCCGCAACTTGCTACAACTTTATTAAGAAAAATGAAGCTATTATTCCCTTTCTTACATTCTGTATGAAAATTTGTGAAATATTTTCATGACTAGGATTGATGAAATTCAAAAGCAATCTTCTTTGTGGTCTTTCATGTGAAGAACCGTGATCTGTCTCTGTTGATAAAGAAGTTAAATGAATTGAATGTAAAGCAGGCTCAGCTCTGGCCATGACTTATTGTAATTGTTTTCAAACAACCTGATTTAAGATCACTTGCCTGAGAGCAATGCAATATAAATGACATTATTTTTGCATAGTAAGTTCACTTTACCTTATGACTATCTGAATGTGCTAGATATGGTTTTATATGATCAGTTGAAATATAAGTGCTTAGGTAAAAGACCATAAACATGAGGCAACATCTCATGTTAGGAGCAGAGCTCTACTGAGGTCATTACCCTGCTAGAGGTCTCACTTTGATGGCTTCTGCTGTGTAGGAAAAGATCATAATATTGTTTGTTTTTTTGTTTTTTTTTTTTAATAATATAACCAGGATTTTTAAAAGATTTAAGGAAAAAAAAAAAAAAAGACATAAATAGATCAGATTCATTTCTGGGGCAGAAGGCGAGTAATAAGTAACTTCAAAGGTGACTTAAAAATTATCTTCTGCAGAGACCATTAAAAAAGGTTCTAGTGGAGACAGCTGGAGTATCTCTAGTTTGTTATCTGAGATTCTGATAAGAAAACAGACTTGGATTTTGTGTATCTTGAAAAGCTGTATATTGATGAGGTGTGTTTACTTTATCAGACCTATTTGGTATGAATCTGTCACTTGTCAGTAATGCCAGCTTTCCCAAGGCTCCATCTACATAGGGGCAATGAAAATCTGCATCATTGCCCAGTGTTCCTTCACAATGGTTGGAGACACATCCTGGGACATGCTGCAGCTCCCACAGATAGTTGTTCCTTTTGTCAGAGGTTCTGCTGAGATATTAAGCTGAGATAGATTGAATAAGTCCACCGGTCTAATGGAATAAGTGCATTGGAATGCAGATCTAAATCCTTCACTTTCTATTCTTCTTGAATGATCTAAGGTAAAGCATAAGATTCTTTTCACGAACAGTCCTTGTTTGACTCATACAGAAGAGAAGAAAAACATGGGGAAAACTTGGATCAATTAAATTAAAACATTAATTTAATTTAACAAATTCTGTTGTATTTGCCTGCAAAACAGGTGAACAAATTAATCTGGAATTTGTTAAGCCATAACAGTACAAGGAACAATAAAATAATCATAATTTAAAAGAACTGTGGTTCACCTTGTAGAAGGGCATACTAACATGGTACTTCATTGTGTCAGTGGTTAACTGACATATTGTTTCTTTGTTAACAAAACAATGATTTTCAGTGCAAAAATGCATTGACCCTACTGGGAAAAAAAAATACATCTAACTTCCCATAAACTTCCTTGGCTGGATTCTGTTATCTTTTCAGTATTTCAGCAAACATAAACAAGATTAGCAAAGTGAAATTATTAATGTCCCTCCCACCAACCCACTTTGATTAGAAAACAAAACTGATCAATTAATGTATTAACAAGGAAAATTGTAGTTTGTAGTGTTACCAAGTTTTTCTACAGCGTGTTAATAATTACTTGTTAGATACAAGGGTTTCTTTCATGATATTGGGAAGCTAAGTTATTCTTGGGTGTCAATTCCTGTAACTGCTTTGACTAATCGGGTATTTCAAGTGATGTTTTTAAAGAAGCATTAGAAGGATTCTTCACTGGAAAAGTTAGCTACAGTTTCTTACTTTTACTTTCTGAAGTTTGTGATCAATTACAGTATCTGAAAAGTTCAGTTTGTCTTCAAGCCAGGACCGTTTTGGGGGTTCACTGACATGAGTAGTGAGGACCTTATTCTACATTCATTATTGTCATCAAGAAAATGTTATCTTGTGGTATTCTCAACGCAAAATTAAGTCAGGGAAAGTTAACAGTGCCAAATTTATTAGTTCACTGTATAGAAAAAAACCCAGTTACAGCTACGTCAGAATTATTAATAGAGTTACACACACCTCCATGCATCTGGTTCAGGTAAAACAGTGACAGAATGAATAATTGAGGTTTTTTCTACCATAAAAGTCCAATATGTTTAAATTGCTGACTCTTCATTTTCCTACACACATCACATTTCATCTTAGGTGACGTAATCTGTCATTAAAAAAAAAAAAGGAAATATGAAGAACAAAAAAGACAACATATTGCTGCTATTCTAGGTCAGATTCATTCACAGCTTTGAAAGAATTATTATTTTTGTTTTGAGTGGAATGCCACCCTCAACTTTATAAATAAAGGATGATTAACAGAATCAAAGCTCCAGAAAAATAGGTTTGTAACATTTTAAACCACCTTTTTAATTTTTTTTTCTTAGTTACAATATGAAACTACTAATCTTGGCTATTAGGTTTATTTATGATTTATATGACTGGGTGCTGTTTGTTACCATCTGTCTATAAGCACTTTGTACACCTTAAGCACTGTATACATCTTATAATTTACATCCCTGCCTCCTCAAAGTATAAATCAGAATAGGAGACTGTTCTTTGTGAATTTAACTAAGCTGCTGGTTCACACTGAATTATGTCTAGAGCTGGCATTCATAATTTTTTATGTATCTTCAACAGGGAACATTATAAGAATTAATATTTCTGGAGAGTAATAAATGTGTTTATTTATTTATTGCAATGTGCCCTACTAATTCTGAAAATCTTCTAAAACTTTACGTATCTATGTTTGTTATTGCTGAAATCCTAGTAATTACATTCATAGATTCTTAGAATTTAGAAGAACAGGATCTATTTAAGAGTCTCAGTCACTGTGCTCTTTTAAACTAGGCACTTCAAAACTCTTACTTGGCTTTGTTAAGATTGAAACTGGTTTTTTTTTTGTTTTTTGTTTTTTTTTTTTATGATTGCCATTAGTCCTTTTTTTTAAATAATGGATTCTGGTACTTGCTAGTACCAGATACAGATATATATATAGATATAATATATCTATATTAATATAGACTGTTAAGTGTTAGTAGTGTTATATAGTGTCAATAAATGGTTAAATTATAAAAGTATGAGTTTTGCTCCTGGAATAGCTTTCTGACATTAGCAGGTTGTAGTGTTGAACTGTTTTTGATGCTGAGCATGTTCAGAAAAGCAGTCACAAGGAGAGTGTTTGCCAAATGGTGTGCTGAACTACCAATCTTTAAAGCACCTTGTGTCCATGAGAACTTGCCAAAATTTTTCTGATTAATCTAATTTGCTGAAGTGTTTTTTTCCTGCTATGTCAGCAAATATTTACCTTCTTGCAAAACTTCCACAGTGTTCTTTCATCACTGTTGGGGATCACTATGAAGTTTGATTGTATTTCCCTTTTTCCCTCTTTGCAAATTCTGCAGAGTAAGCTGGCACGTAGGTATGTTCTAAGACTATGTGTTTTTGAAAGCTTTTCTCTGTTTTTGCAAGTTTTGGAAGGCCTGTTGTTCAGGTCATGTAAAAACTGGTTTCAGGTTCAGTTTTGCACTAGCAGAGAAGCTGAATTCCTGATTCAGCACGGTTGCATACTCACTGAGTAGTGGTACCCTGAAAACTGATGATAAAGACTGGCCATTTACCATAGTGGTACTTAGTAACATGTTATTAATTATTAGTTTACCTTTACTTCTGAGAAAGCTTGCTTATCTCTTGTTCTTGCTTTAAAAAACAATAGCCTGAGTGGTGAAATGAAATTACCTAACAACAACTAGCTCTTCCATGGAATAAACTGATTAGCATTGTAATTGATTTTTTTCAGTTCTTTTAAACAGTTTAGTGTACTAAGGTACACATTCTGTACACAGTTTGGCATAGATATGTGATTAGCATTCTTATTAGCGTGTGAACTGTGTTTAGCTCCCTGGGCATTGTATTTCCATTGTACACTGTGTCCCCACTACCATGAGAGCTTAATTGCATAGTGATACTCTGAAATACTTGTAACAGTGCACAAGCCATCATTCATTAATATCATAGTATCATGAGAATAATTGAATGAGTACCATGGCAGTGTCTTGCTTACTCTCCTTTGACACTACACATTCACAAGGAACATTGGAAAGTTGATTGTTATGAACCAGGAATGACAAAAAGCAAAAATCCCAAACCATTTTATTTCTTACACACATTCAAATACAATTTTTTTAAGGGGGAAATGATTTTTAAAATCAGGACTTCCTTGTTTGGCCAAATATCTATCTCAGAAGACCTCAGCATTGCAATGCTCTTCTTTTATTAACAGAAATTGAACACTTATGAAAATCCTACTCTGAAAAGGGCAAAGAACTCCTTCAGAATATGGCTCCACATGTACCATAAGACAATAGGACATCACACTTCAACAAGAGTACAGTTTCTGTATTTTGGATCTTTCCAACTGTCTTTAATATGTGCTGTGGAAAGACACTTTGCAGCACATTCTCTGACTACAGCAACTGGCTACTATTCCATTTCTGAAAGGATTGGGGAGAGTTGTGGTACTGTGATGTCGTATGATTTCTCAAAGACATACAAAATGGCAGAATTCAGTATCTATATTCCTATAGCTTTGCAGAGATAAGACTTGTCTGTTGGATGCATAGGTGATCAATGATGTAAATTCATGCTTTTTCTTAATCATACAAAAATGAAACACCAAGTGTGTGCTGAGCACTAGGAAGGAAAGCTTTCCTGGACATCTCCCCAAGAAAATTATAATTGCCTGCAAACTGTAACAGCTCAGGTAGGGTGTCCATTAGATTTGAAATGGCTCATTTGGTAGATTTGTTTAGGTCTTTATGTTCTAAGGAATCTGAAGATTTGAAAGACGTATAAACTGCTGGGGTGCAACTTGATGCTACAATTTTGTTCATTTCATAGCAAACCCGTGCTTGGGGAGGGCAGCGAGTCAAAGAGACAGAAAAATCTGGTAATGTTTATTATTTGTACTGCAGGAGTGCCTAGAGGCTCTGATTGGGAATGGCATCCTTTAGGAGGGTTGCAGCTAGATGATCTTTAAGGTCCCTTCCAACCCAAACCATTCTATGATTCTCTGCTATTGGCTGTGCATATCTACATGAAGCTGATGTCTGCTTGAAAAAGCATACAGTACGAGGCAATAAATAAAGTAAATACATAGAGATCTAAAGAGTTAGGAACAGGGAAACAATAAATACATGTGTCTCTATAGGACCTCTACAGAGTTACTTCTTTTTTTCCCCCTAAAATCATAATTATAACAAAGCAACATGCTGTGAATAAAAAGATTGGTTTTGAACCAACATGCTTGGAAGAAATAATTTAATTCCTCATTCTGCTACAGTCTCCCTCTTAGACTTTGGAAGACAGGGAATTTGGAGTGGGAATAAAATATAGGTTAATATCCACTGAGATGTAAAAATTACTTTCAGAATGTCATATTCTTCCAGAATCAGATAGTAAAGAATTATAGAAACTTTGATGTAGTTGTTTATGAGTAATAAATCTATTTCATTTTAAGTTAGTCTTCAATGGATAAGTTGAAAAGTATGGTGCATGAAGGGATTAGCAAAACTGGATTTGAAAATGAAATTCCACACACTGTGAAAAAGAAGTTATAGGCAAAGAAAGAGATTAAAATTACAAATGACTGGAAAGCCAATTATATAACATTAATTAAGGTGTGGTGAGTAAAAATTAAATATACTCAATATGAATTTTCCTTGTTTATACAATTTCCATTAAAAAAAAAAAAAAAAGAGAGAGAGAGAGAGGAAGTTCTGTACCTCCAGTGATAATGATTTCTACAGATTGGAAGATACTGGAGTTCTCAAAATATTATATATAGCGAGATCAGATGACAGAGTGAAGGGATCCAGAAATTTTCTCATGAGAATAAAAGAGAAAGAAAGTACCCATTTATGCTGAAGGGATGATACAATATATAATGAAAATCTAGTAGAATTCATAAGAATCTTTCATTCCAAAGCACATATTTATAATTCCTTTCCATGGGGAGGTCATTAAGTACATATCTATGAATGTACCTATCTATCTGCACAGTATAGGTAAAATTCAAAAATATCACCCTGGTTGATAAAAATAACTGTTGGAAATACCTGCCAAGCAGGCAAATGCTTCTGCTGAAGAGGCCAAAAATATTTCCCCACAATACTTGCTACTGAGAGGAATAATGAGGTAGTAAAGTATGTTATAAAATAGAAAATCATGGCATTCTTTTCATAGAAACTTTATTCTCATTTCAGGGACACCCAAGGGGTTCCAAAGACAAATATAACTTTGGAAACCCATGAAGAATGTTAGAAAAAAAAAATATTCTTTGCATTCTGTAGCATATAATTAAACACGTTTCTTGACACAGTTATGCTAATAGATGGTGGGAAGCTGTCATTTCTACCATTGTCTTTATAACATAGACCTTTGTGGAATAATTTAAGTGGTTTGTCCTGTATCTGAGAGAGAGACTGAGGCTCTAGATGCCTAAAGATGACACTTCCTTAATAGTCAGAATGATATATAGTTGCATTTATAGGCAACTGCCTGGTTTTGAAAAATCAGATCTCTTCAAAAGGCAATTACATTCCTAAATCACCTACCTAGTATTATTGGAGTGAAGGTATGAATCAAAGTGGAAGTGTGTGATTTTTAAAACAAGTATGGTGATCTGCAGTTCACATTTTGCAACAGACTGGCACAGGGATTTTATCTTTACCTGCTACTGCAAGTCAGAATTTAAGTGATCGTTTATTTGCGACTTAGGTTAGCTAATATGAAGTAAAGACTATGGTGAAATAAATATCATGCCTTGAACATGTTTACATTCTTTCCCCTTTTAATAGTGAAGCAATACTCTTATGTATTTATATGTATTTTCCCAATAGAGTTACTCAAGGGATGCTACAGATATTTCACAAAGCAAATATCAGTACTGAGAGGTTCTTACAGAGATTCCTTGTCTCTTCTTCACTCCCTAAGAGCAGATAACCAGTCATGTGGTATCATCAGCTCCCAGGCTATGCCAGAGTTACAATTTATAAACTCATTGCTGCAACCTTAGACATGCAGTACAGTTTTGAGTAGTAAAGACTTAATGAGTTCACCTAAAATCTTCTGTTGTCGTAGCAATGCACTGGGAAATGTATCTTGCTGTGAAGGATTACCCACCTGCACTGGTATTACATTGTGGAGGTGTATCTTTGGTTGAAACACTTGCTTACTTGAGGGATCAGGAAACATCTGTTAAACCTTGTTGGATGGAGTTTGGGGGGGTTGTGTATTGATGGAAATGAATGCACAGTAACATAATACACTGCAAATTCATATAATACTTTTCAGTGTACTCTCTTTCCAAACTGCAGAAAGCATTCAGATGATATCTTGGTCCTAACTCACCAGGTCAAAGGTTAATGTCTCCCACCACTGCCGCATATTACCAATTGGTTCTCTCTTTACTGAAGACACCCTTTACACTTCTTTGGTTTTTGCCATGCAGATGTCATAGATGATGGTACAGATGAGTTAATAGCTTTAGCAAGGTGCTTGCACTTCAGACCAATTTAGTGCTTAGTCTGATTCAAGAATGAGTTTCTTTCTGTGAGTGCCCTCAGTGAGCTGAAACACTGCTCATTTCCCCACGTTTCTCTGTTCCTGTGACAGAGTGACGTTCTCCTCTTCCCACAGCTTGACTCACCAATATGGAGATGGGTCATTTTTCCTCCTCTGGTTAGATTATGTTAACAAATTTTCTAAGTATGGCCCTCACTGTGACCATCTGCACCCTGGAGGCACTTTGAGTTGTTGCAGTAGCAGTTCTGCAGGCTGCAGAAAATCACATTGGAGTGTTTTGGCTAAAGCTGAAAATTTAGCCAGTTTCCTGGTTTATTTATCCTCTTTCATTTCAGGTTGAGGATTAGTTTGCATCGGCCACTTACTTCAACTGTACATGCAGGTAGTTTTCATCACATATCTGATGCACAGTGCAACAGCTTGGTGTGTGTCTTACCCACAGCTACACAGCAGTAGTAGCTCTTTTAATGGCATCCTGTCATTAATATTCCTCCATAAACATATGTCAGCCACAACCATCAGAGTCTGATCTGTGTTTCCTAAGTCTCAAATCAGAAAACAGTGTTTTGGTGTTTTTTTGGGGTTTTTTTTTTGTGTGTATTGGCTCTTTCCTTATGTTGCAAATGGAAGAGGGCAGATGTCTGTCAATGTCACTGTTACTAGCACACTGTTATGCACAGAGCAGAGTGGAAACATTTGTTTTGCACTTCCCTTGCCCCTGGCATTTGAGCAACAAGTGCCTGGTCCTCTCACATTATGAAGGGCAAGGCATCATTCCCTGTGATGGCCCTCTGGGTGATAAACAGTGAAATGACTCATCAGAATTGTACACAGTTGTCGCACAACCAGAGCCCAAAGAAATAAAGACATGATGACATACACAAAACAGACCATTATCTAAACCACATAATAAAGGGTGAGGGAATTATGCCCTTGAACTCCAACCAGTCTTTTACATCTCCACTCAAATGAATAACCACTTCATTTGAAAGCTGTTGGATTAACTGTTCAGATTATCCATTGCACTAAATGAAAACTACTGGCATTTAGACATATCTAGTAGTACTGCAGTACTACCTTAAGTTCTACCAAATGAATTGCAGACTTATTATATATAATTAATAGCATTTACATCTATAACATTTCTGGTTTATAAGGATATAACGTTGATTTACTGGCTCTGTAAAACAGTTCTGGACATCAAAAATAAGAATGACCCATTAGATTATCTAAATCTGCTATTCTGCTTGTGCAGGTTTATATAAGGATCACTTCACACATCACTGAACTGCAGCCACTTCAGTTGTCGTTAGGCAATTAATCTGCCAAACACCTGCCCATCATATCACTATTCTATAAAAAGGAAAATTAAAGTGTGGAAATCCAGTATATCCTTGGAGATTACTTCTAACTTTGACAGTTTGCTAGTTGGATAACCTGCTGAGGGAAACCACTTTATAATTGTTTTCATACAGTCTACATGAACTGAGAATCTGGACAAGAGAATTTAGGGGGTTATAGGATAATCAGAGGTCATTTATACTAAAAAAAAAACCCAAAACCAAACCAACCAAAAGGAGATTCTTTCTACAACATAAACATATTTTGTCTTGTTCCCTTTTAGACGAATAGGTTAGCATTTGAGTTAAAAAATTAATTGGTAAGCTTGATGTAAGCTGTATAATGAAAGAATTTTGAATTTACTAATTTCTGAATTATCTATGTGCATTCACAATAAGCAAAAGCAAAATGAATTTGATCATATTCATGTTTATTGCAAAATATTATAAGAAATATTGGGATATTCTACAAATATTAGTTATTATGAAACATTATTATAGGTAATACAAGGATTTTTCATATTAATGGATTGAAAACTGGTTGGACAGCATGGCCCAGAGCATGGTCATCAGTGGAACAAAGTCTAGTTGGAGGCCAGTAACTAGCAGTGTCACCCAGGGTCAATACTGGGTCCAATTCTGTTTAAAATCTTCATTAGTAATCTGGATGCTGAGGGAGAGTGGACCCTCAGAAAGTTTGTAGATGGTACTGGAAGGACTGGCTGGTATGCCAAAAGGTCGTGCTGCCATCCAGAGTGACCTCAGTTGGGTGGAGAAATAAGGTGACAGGAACCTCACATAGTTCAACAAGGAGAAATGCAAAGTCCAGCACCTGGGGAGGAACATCCCCACATATCAATACATGATGGGGAACACCAACATGGAAAACAGCTTTGCAGAAAAGGACATGGGGGTCCTGGTGGACACCAAGTTGAGCATGAGCCACAGTGTGCCCTTGCCACAAAGAAGGCCAATATGGACTTCATTAGAAAAAGCATTTCCAGCAGGTCAAAGGAGGTGATTCTTCTCCTTTATTCAGCGCTGGTGGGGCCGCCCCTGGATATTGTGTCTAATTCTGGGATCCTTGGTACAAAAGAGACATGGACATAGACTAAAAGTTTATTAAGGAACTGGAGCATCTCTCCTTTGAGGAAACCTCTGGGAAAACTGGGACTGTTTAGCCTATAGAAAAGAAAGCTCAGGTGGGATCTTATCAATCTATATATATGCCTCAAAGGAGGGTGCAGAGAATTAAGCTAGGCTCTTCTCAGTTTTGTCAAGTGACAAGACAAGAGGCTATGGGCATGAAAAGAAACACAGGTGGTTTCATCTGAACATCAGGAAACACTTTTTTACTGTTGGGGTGAACAGAGAGGTTGTGTGGTCTCACGTCTTGGAGATATTCAAAAGTGGTCTGGACATAGTCCTGGGCAACCTGCCTTAGGTGGCCCTGGTTGAGCAGCACTGGTTGGACAAGATGACATTCAGAGGTCTTTTCCAATGTCAGCCATTCTGTGCTTCTGTGAACTCCAAATGCATATTAAAGAGAGGCAAAGAGCTTAGCCAGAATCCCACAGCCAAGAATAGGGGAGAGCATATAGATTGTGCCTGGCACCACTTAGGCTAATCTGCTTACTTTAGAAAAAGTTTGTGCTTCCTAAGTACAGAATACAAAAATACTTTTGGTTTTCAAAAACTGAGGAAATTGCATGCTTCTACGAGACAGTGAAGCGCAGAATCTTTTTCAGCCGCTCTCTCTGTTCCTTTTGCCTTCTTCGCTACCTGATATATGAGCCAAAGTAGGTAGATACTTTCTACTTTAAAGTGTGCTTACTCGAAAAAGCCTGAACACTGCCATGAAATAAGGGTGAATCAATTATTTTTTTTTATTATTTTTTTTTTTAGTTGTAACACTGGAAACTTCAGCTTGCTAATGCTTTTGTGTAAATCCTAGCATACTATTACCCTATCTGCAGAAGTACTTGGGCATGGTGAGGCCAGACAAACTAAACCAGAGCCAGCAAACATTTGACTGTATGAGGGCTAGAACCTCCTGCTGTGGTTTTTCTTCTTGGACATAGGAGTTGCTTCTTCTTAAAGTTAATGAGGGAGGGGATAACCACAAGCTGCATCATTGCACTGAATATAAGAAATAATGGTTCTTGAAATAAAAAATATACTACTGTATTTTTTACATGTAAATCTGTTTTACTACCAAGCTCTTAAAAAAATAGTTCTTGAAATGTATTTTTTTTTCTATTTCATAGGCTGCATGTTTGATTTTTTAAAATATTTTAATGACAAAATTATAAGACTGTGTATGGTATGATACTGTATAGAAGTCTCATGGGAATGTTTTTAATTCATGCAAGATGCTTTTGATCTCCACTTGATCACTGGCCATTTGTCTGGGATTTCTAGACATCTGCAGTCCTCCCAGAAGTAGCTCTTGCTCTGAGTACACTACTGACGATTCAGGAATCCTGGACAAATGACAAAAGGCTTCTAATTCCATCTAACAATATTTCTGGACAGAAAAGTAAAACATGTTAGAAGCCCAGATATATATATGGTGGTTGTAATATTCCTAAATTAATTGGAGCAGGAGTTAAAGAAAATGTTAGGTTTAGGATTACTAATCACTGTTCCTTTAAGAGCTGGATCTCCTGTCAGACCTTAACCACAAATTTTTAACAACTTGTCTAGTGTAGATAACAGATGAAAACAAAGAACAGGTTATTGTCTATTTAATTTGAACTTGCCCTTTACTAATGAAATGTGAAGCCTGATGGGGAACTAAGAATGTATTTCATTAAAACATTATCACCTCAGAATTCTGAGATACAGTATTTTCTAATATTCAGTAATAGGAAAAACAATATCTATGTCATAGCTTATTGATATACTTTCTTTACTTTAGAACAAAGAGTAAACCTTCTGGAATTTTGATGTTATTTACCAATAAATGACAAGGACCTTAAAAAAATATTCATAAAGAAAGAAGGGTTACATGGAGAAGAATTGTGTAGAAATACAGTATATTTTCCTTCCTGCATGCTAAGGGTGACATAACTTCATTATTTTTTCCTTTTATGTTTAACAATTGTGCTAATTTAGTTAAAATGTATATGAATCCTGTCTAGAATGTTGCTCTAAAGTGACTGGATTAACTTTTTAACTTAACTTGATCTAACCTGATGTAACAGAATTCATTATGAAAAAATAGTCTTTAGCAGACACGTGGAAGAACTGTAAAGGATATTACTCAACACAGGAGGACTTTTAAGTGCTGTGTAAGAAGTGCATAGTGACACCTCAGCATTCTCCAACAGGGATTCAATTCACGGCGTTGTCGTACTTGCTGTGCTGCTGGGGGTGGCAGTGAAGGTACATCAGTTAAGTTGCAAATAACATACATCTTCAGAATGTTTGTTATTTGCAGAAAACAGAATGAATGTTTCATGTCTGCTGAATGTGGGGAAGAAGAAAAAAAAAACCAACAACCCAACAAACCAACAGCAGAAATCCCAAGAGGAAGACATTCTCATTTTAATGCAATAAAAGGTAGCTGAATAGGCAGATTCAGGCAGGCAGTGGACCACTTTGCTGATGCTGCTTTATAGATTAGGAAGGGAAACAAGGGGTGAAAAAAGGGAACCACTGGAGCTCTGATAGGAAAAAGGAACAACAGAGGGTCAAGGACTGAAGCCTCCTGAGCAATTTTCATGGCAACATTTCTGTGGCATGGTCCTGAAGCAGGAACTTAAAGTCAGTTCATGAAGTGAGGAGTGGGAGAGAGGATGTGAGCTCAATCAAAGGTAGTTGTACAAACAAGAGGGAAGTCAATGGTAGTATTTCATTTTTGTGAATGCTAAGGTCTCTATTCCATGCTTTTCACTGAGCTTTCTACTTAGCCGGACCCGAGAGCTAGAAGGTGTAATCTCTCATAAAGACAAGATAACCCTGATACACATGATCTGTGGTATTTTGGATACAAAAGTCATAGTTGTGGCTTTTTACACGCCTCCTTCCTCACGGTGTTTGCAGAAAGCAGTTATTTACCTGTTGCAGCTCCCTGTGCAAGTTTCTCAGTTCCTGAAGGTTTTGCAGAGGCACACATTTCCCGCCAAAATTTATACTACACTAATGCTTAGAGATTTAAAAATGGAGGTGTGGAGCAGCTCTGCACATTTGTCTTCCTCGGGTGCCAATCCCCATCTTAATAATGTACTGCTTCTTTTCAATTCTTTTAGATCATTACTCATATTAGAAAAAAAAAAAAAAAATTACAAATCTTTGACCCAGGTCCCTTTTTCTCCCCTCCTTTCTCAGATTTACCTCTAGTGACAGATTCCTAAATGTTTCCTTGGTAATAGTCCTAACTAATTAATGCATAAAAGATATCTACAGATCAAGTTTTCATTCTCAAATACTGTGAAAGAAGTTTCAACTTGAGATTTTCTTTTTCTTAGATCATAGTAACATTCTCGCACAACTGCTTTTCGATGCCACAGTGAGAGTCATGAACCATCAGTTAATAAATATAAGTTACATTAATGAATTCATATTGTCAGGAACAGTTTCAGGAATCATGGTTAATAAGATCAGAAAAACTTCTGGAAACCATGGGAAAGTGTGTTTTGAAATCAGCCATAAATGTAAACTTGTTTCATGTTTCATGAGTCTCCATGTTCCAGGCTTTCTGAAAAAAAGTGTAATTCTGTATCTTGCACTGTTGTTGAAAACATTGACGTTAAATAGATTCTGGTACTAAAAGTGGATATGTTTTATGAAGGGTCATCAGAACACATGAGCTAGTCTCCACAAGGTACATTGCAAATGTAGAAACTCTTGGTGATTTTGTTTTCTGATGCATTTTTCAGCTGAGACTCCTAGTTTTAACATCAGTGTTTTATGCCTCTTCATTTTCTATTACAATCACATTCCAGGGAGATCTTATGTTGGTTCTCCTTGAGCTACACATGGCTTTTAAAGATCACATCACCCCTAGGTTAAATGTATTGTACTTCTCTATGCTTCTGACAATATATTCTTTTTGCACCGAGAAGTGCAAACTGACACAGTTGATCTAAACACAATATAATCCTTTGATTTCATATAACTTGAACATTATTAGAAGAAAGTGCCAACATGATACCTCACGGAATTGCGGTCAAGAGGGGAAATTGCAAAAAACAATTCTGTGTAGCTTGGGCCTTTGATAGATCATGGAAGAACGTTGTATGGTATGCTGTTTGGCTTGACCTCATAGCACTCCAGCTCTTCTATCACTGAAAACTTGCCTGTTCCCAGGTATATCGAAATGCAACATTTAGCAAGTTAGCTCTGAACCTAAATGGGAAGTAGGAGTAGTCATTATGCATGGAATGGGAGGCTTCATGGTATGGCAGCTTGTGTCAGAATAATAAATGGTGATGGAACAACAGCACTAAAACTTGCAGCGACTATACAGCAACAAAAAGGAATTGGTTATTATCTAAAAAAATGCTGTATTCCCAAAATAGCATCTCATATAAGTGCAGTTTTGTAAGTATGGCTGGAGAAACTCTCTTAACACACTAGTATTAAAACAGCTGAAATACAGCCATTGAGAGAAATCCAAATAGAAAATGATTTTGTGCTTCTCTGTTGACTTTCTTGTTTCCAGTCGCTGACCTGTACTATGTGTCAGCTGAATAGACTTTCTGATGGGTTAAATACAAAAAATAAGATCGATGACTATAGCACATATCTCTTAGATTATCGTTTTTTCTATGCTTTTTGATGGAGATGTAGTTTAGGTGTTATTTTTGCACCTGAACCAAGCACTGGTTTTCACTGTAACTGAAGCACAACCCTGTTCAACTCTTGGTTAGAGTTCTGCTGGTAGCACTACCCATGAAAGTAATCAAACTTTGATCACTAGATCTAACCACTTCCAAAGTTTGTGTTTAAAAATTCAACACGCTGTGGGGCTTTCAGTCTTTCTCCAGGTTATTGTATTTAATTATGTCATTTTGTCCTTTTTTTTGGTTTTGTTTTGTTTCATTTTGTTTGGTTTGTTTTGTTTTGTGGGGTTTTTTTTTATTTATTTGGTTTTGGTTTTTTCTTCCCTGATTTCAGTGATCAGGCATCGGTCATAGGTTTTTTTTGTTAATATTATGTAGGGTTAGAGTCTGTGTAGTTTCTGAAAAGGAAGGAAATTCTCCATAATTGAGTCCTGCCCCTCTTAGCAAGATTATGAACTATGAGTCTAAAGACTTAAAAGATTCTTCAAAGCGAACCCACATCTGATTGGAGAGTAGTAATTCAAAGAATATTAGAGTAGTAACATATCTGTAATTGAAAACATATTTGAGTAGTAACTCAAAACATATCAGAATTGGCTTTTAAGGAAGTTAAACATTTATTGAATGTCTCTTTTATTTCAAGGAATTACCAATACAGAGCATTGAAAGTATTTTCCTTTTGGTGACTTGAAGTTATATAGTTTGTGTATGAAGAATTTAATGAATGCATCTCATTCAAGGTAGAGTATGATTTAAAAAGGACATGGAGTCAACATACATGCAGAGATGTGGATTGTACAAGAATCCTTGCTAGAACAGCTATTAAACACTAAATTTAGGGAAGATTAACAAATTATGTTAATAAACTGCTGAGGAGCATCCTGGCATCAGAAACCCTGCAGAGAAATGCTGCTTCCTATCTAGCACACTGGAATCTGATATGGTATGACACAAAGAAATACTGCATTCTAAATATATTCTTGACACAAATGCACAACTACTTCAATCTGTAAATTTAGTTACTTCTTTTTTTCTGTTCTAGAGGACATCGTTGTGCTTGAATGGGAATTGAAGTAACTTCTGTTGTTTCAATTCACGCATGCAGTTGAAATCTTTTTTGCTACTATGATTTAGTAATAGACTTTTAACTTTTGTGGGGTTTTGTTTATAGTAGCTTCCTTCATATTTGCATTTTGTATTTTCACTTGGAACAATCAAAATCAATAAGAAAAATCTTGCATCTGAATTTCATTTCCTCTTCTTACTTATTAATATTCATGCTTCATGCCATGCACAAGCATTAAAGAGAAAATGCTCTTGGCTATGTGCAGTGAGACTTGGAGAAAGATCGAGGGAGATTCACTTCATGGCATTCTGCTTGGGTCATGCAGAAGAGCAAAGTTAAGGATGGAGTAGCATAGCTTTTTGGCAGGAAGTCTTTTTTTAAATTGTGTCAACTGCTATTCCAACACAAAATGCCTTGATATCACTGCTGCTAATTAAAGAAAGGTTGGTTGCTGGCAACCTTGCTGATCAAGGGGAAAAACACACAGGACTGCAAGGAGCAAAGGAGTTATTTAGGGAGTTCCATGCTTAGGAGAACAGTGCTGGCATTGAGGTAATGCAGGAGCCAGTGCCTCAGCAGGGGCTGGAGGCAGCAGGCCAGGGGAGGTGGAAGGAATGGCCAAAAGGACGAATCAGTTTGCTGCAGATCAGAGCTGCAGTCACTGAATTGGCTGAAGCATCTGCATTGCACAGGTGTGTGGGTAGGAGGAGAGTTTTATATAACTCTTTTTCATTTCTGTCCTGTCTTCCCCAGTAATAGTCTGTTGTCAATTTAAAAAACTAATTATTCAGGTTTATATTTGAATAAAAACTGTTAGTGGTTTCTTTTTAATGCAAAAGCTTTTTGGCCTCTGGAGAGTTCTTCTGCTTAGAATTACAGGAGAAGGTCTAGGCAGATCCACTGCAAAGGTCTGCCTGCTTCAAAGCCTTATCAAAGAGATTTTGTAGGTCTGACGAGTGAGGCAGCAGCAGTGAACTCTCTCGGGTATTTTACCATGGAAGCTTCATATTTGTTTCTGGTCTAAATATGTTAATGAATGAGAGTTATCTGTCAGAACACCTGTATTAAGGACATAGGTATTAAGTTTCTTAAGATCTCTGATGTTACATTTGAACAGCAGAATCTTGAACAAAAGCTTTGTGGGGAGATTGAAGCTTTCCCTGCTCTGCCCTTCCAGAATATGTTTCAATTCTGTCCTTATTCAACATGATGCCTGCTACTATTACTTAATTTAAACTCTCTTCACCAAATTCTGTTAGCTTCACCAGCCCTGACAAAAACAAGGTGAAGTGCAAGCATTATTCTTTTTTTTACATCCTATTTCAAGCAATTTCCTCTTCATCATCTTTTTTGTGCTATTCGCGTGGTTTCCTTCCCTGAGAGATGCACACTCCTGTGAGCCAGTGCTTGTATGGCACTTAGCATAACCAACAGTTACACATCAGCTGCTTAATCTTGGGCCTGTTTCTTCTGAAATATGTGTGCTCATTTGTGTAGAATTGTCTGACAGTGAAATGACAACTTCCCCCCCCCAGTATTATCTGCTCCCTCTTGCGCATCCATAGGCTTCCTTCAGTTTGTGCTTTGTGAGTTTGTGTGTGTGCATGCCGTGCATCATTGCGTGAAGCAATGCAGCAAACAGGGCAGTTCTCTAAAAGTACAAAAGGAGAAAGCTCATAGGGGGAAGTCTGAATAGCTTGAAAAATCAGGACAATCATTTAGTCAGGTTTTTTGAGATGAATAGCAGATAAACGCTCAGCTTACATACATAAACTTCCACAATAAAGGGCTATAATTCGCATACTGGACTTCTAGTTGACTTGGTAAAAGCAGTCTTTTCCTTGAAGCTTTTCTGATGGCATTTGAAGAAAATGAGAGCTTAGGCATTTCTTATTACGTATTGCCCCCTACAGATAAACTTGAAGATGACCATAAACTGATTATGGGAGGAGAGAATATGTGACTGTACTGCAGACCATCAGAAGTCCAATTTTTACTGATTTAAACATTAGCTTGTGAGGCTGAGAAATCTTGTTGCCTATGTTAATGAGGCTTTAGCTTAACTATTTTTGAATTCAGCAGTGGTGATACAAAAAGCAAAAAATGAAAGCAAAGAAAAGCAAGTTAACCCCACATCAGACTGCACTGATGTTCAGTCTAGCAATGGCAAGACACCTTGAATGCTGTCATTTTTCTTGGAGCCTTTTCCTGCACTGCAAATAGAAAATACTAAATCATCTTTCCAACTTCTCATGGAATCGATGCAAACCAATATCCATCAACGTTTTATTCTAACATAAAGGAGAGTTAAAAATAAATAAATATAACTTGCTTGACAGGAAAAAATATCATGCAGACAGAAACTTATTTATCAGTAAGACACCTTTTTAAACTTATATTCTATATTCATATTGTATGAACATAAAATAGTAAATGAAACATGAGAATGGGGGCTCTCACAGATACTCACATACACAGAAAAGCACTTTTTTTAAGCTGCAATCACAAAGGAAACTAGCACAATAACTATGGAAAGCAATGATCTCATAATGAATTAGGCATATATCATGCCACTGATTTTACATTAATTGTTCATTATGAAATATCATGCTTAGGGGAAAATTTTGGCAAGCAAAGATTAATTGTAACTTACTTTTCTAAATACATAATCTAGTAAACATGGTTCCATGGGTTGATCACAATGTTCATTTAAACACGAGTGCTCATTCTGTTTCAATTTGCATTAGTGATAACTGGTCCTCCAAAAACCTTCCACTGGTCTGTAGGTCTTGAGCCACTCATAGGGTGTTAGAAGACAGAAGACTAGAAATCATGTCTGCCCTCCAGAGAACTGTGCCATGGCTGTGGCCTTGAGCTGCACTCCAGGGTGTGACAGAATCTCATCAAATGGGAAAGAATTCTAATTCCATGGGAGTGTGCTAAAACGTGATGACATTACCCATGCCAGTCTGCCTTTATTCAGTAGCCAGCTGCAGCTGTGAAGATAGGTCCTTCTGAACCAAGAATCCAGGATGGCAAACTTCTCTAATAAGCAAGACGAGTTTTCCTGTGTTGTCATTTGTCAAGTCCAATCCAGAATATCTCGTAACAGTTTCACAGGCAGCCAAGCTGCCAGGCAAGCTCAGGAAGCCAGCTCTCTGCCTACCGACTACAGATCGCTTATTCATTACATGATACCCCTTACCTTATGGCTTCAGTACAGCAGCAAAGACCTCCTCTTATTGAAGACTTAGGATTGACGTTTTGCAGAACTGGCACTTTTTTCCCTGTATTTTCAGGGATATATTAGTATAACTAACAAATAACAAATTAGTATAGCTGCAACTACTTAGGAATACTTTGCTGTTATTTTGATTTTTGTAAGAAACATCATTTTGTCAAAGCAGTAGGGTTTTAGTAGGATCTAAGATGGTTCTTAGATCCAAAGCTTAATGCATTTACCAAAGAGGAAGAGCTTACACTGCTCAGGAGTCTTGCTATCCAGGCACCCGCACAGGACGTGAGAGACCCAAATTCAGATCCCTGCCCTCGTTTGAGCACCTTTGGTCAACCACCCCTGAAATGATCCCACGACTTGTCTGACGGAAAAATGATGATGCAGTAGAAAATGAGCTTCTCAGATCTTTCTGTATCCAAGATAAATTTACTCATTAGAGCTTCGCCAGAGAAATGACATTTCCTGGATTGACAGAACCTGGAAACCAGACATACCCACAGGAATATACCAGACAGTTCTACTTAAATCGTCAAAAAGCTTTTATAAAGGCATCTGAGGAAGGAGACCTGCTGTGCAAAGAAAAGCTGTTCTCGTCTAGGCGGTATTAATATCCAGACATTTCAGAAGCATTGGTCCAGCTTCTCAAAATGCTTTAGACTCAATTAAAAATCTCTTCTTCAGGGGTATTCTTTTGGTGTTTCAATTTCTTGGTTGGACATCTAGTTAGGAGAATGTGCAATTAAATCCATGGCCTTCAAAGGGGGCTTTTTCCAAGCTACTTTGTTTCTTTCTCTGATTGTAATATGAGAGTTTTATCACAATAATAAAAATATGTTTAAATATATATACATGTACATTATATATACTTGTATTTAGTGTACATGTACACATGCACACACGTATAATGAATGCATATAAAATTTATATACATTACATGTCTTTATTAATATAGATTATATATGCATATGTAGACCTCTCTAAAGTCTCACTACTCCACATGCTAAAAGACCAAACTTGTGGAAATTTTTAGTGCATTTCTTAACATATGGCATTTTTTCATTTCACTTCTCTGTAAAAGAATAGTGTTTATTTGATATTCAGATTACTGAAATTTAAGAATATGATGTTGGATGTTGCTCAGTATTTATCTAACATAATTAGCTAATACTCTGAAATAGATGGCAGGAGGTAGTTAAAGTTCTATTGAACCCAAACTCTTTCTATGTTTCTGGCACTCAGAAGAGTAATAGTGAACTCAAACACAGTCAGAATTTTGAAAAAAAAATGAGCTGTTTGGAATAAGAGAGAATAAGCTATTCCTAATAAGCCATCAATTTTTGGTGAGTTGTTTGGTGTGATTTCTTTCTTTTTTGTTCAATCTTCATATAAGTGTAAGTCTAAAATTACCTGACATTCATGAGGTGATTATCATAAGATAATATTAGCTAGAGTATTTATGGAAATTTATTATAACTACCCATGTACCAACACAGTATTTTGAATCAGTACTAGGAAGAATAATTCCTGTGTCTGTTTTCATATTATACCTTCTTTTTATTTTCTTTCTCAAAAAAAAAAAAACCAAACCCAAAAACAACCAAACAAAAAAACCAAAAACCAAACCATGGTGACTAAAAAAGTATATATTTTAATAATCACGGCTGTGTGAATAAACACTAAAATGCAGTTTCTTAACCTTGACTTTAATATTTTTAATGAGAAAGACAAGATCTTTAGCAACAACATTTAATCATTTTAACAGTGTTAAAATTTCTAATAATTAGAAATAAATATTTAGAAAGCAGAAACTATTTGTATTATTTATTGTCTCTTCAGAGATAGTATATTTTTCTTCATGAAGAACACTTCTATGGTTTTATATTCTAGCTTCACAAATTATGCTAGTGTAAATAATCATCATCATAAAAACATATCTCAATGTACAGATAGAGAAGCCTCTGAATTTTGGCCCTAACATCAACCGTATATGGCAGGAAATGCTGGTGAGAGTGTACGAGTGCTGAACTTAAAAACTAAGCTAATGTTAGAAAACAATACCAACTCCTTTAGTTTAAGAAAGCACATACAGTAAGTTATGTGTTCGTATACTCATAAGTATATTTGGCTCCATTCGACGTGCTTTGATGTTTTGAGGCTCAGCTGCAACTTTTTGAGCTGTTTATATGATTTGATGAGTTCTTCAGAGGAAATTGTAGGTAGAAGCAGAGATGAGCACTAGAACACCTCAAAACTACGTTATTCTCTGAAATAATCCCAAATAAGTTACTCATCCTAACATTGGCTGTGATTGTGCTACAGATTTTGCCATAATTTATGTTCCTGTGCAACTAATAGAAATGTTACTCTGCACATACATTAAGCTACTACCTGCAAATATTGAGTGTCTCTGCTGTCATAGAAGGGCTATTCAAACAGGAAAAATTCAGAGTGCCAAATCCCAGGTGAGACCATAAAATGAGGAGAGCCAGTAGCTGTTTTTGAAGGAGGGTCAGTAGCTGTTTTTGAAAATCCCACCCCTGAAGCAATCTACAATTTTAAGAGTTCTATTCGTCCACATTAGAGCTCTGCCTATGCAGTCTCCTGTTCACTGCCATACACACATGATTTCCTGCACGGAACATGTTGAAGAGGGCATGGCAAACACAGATTGCTGACATGGAATAAGGAGGAGTTTCTCACAATATTCAGAAAATATAAGAAGTTAACTAGTTTTTCTATTTAATGTTTCTGACAATCCATTACCAGATTAACAGTTAGTAAATACACATCTGGTCCCTGATGGTAAAAAGGCAATTTAAAAAACACAACTCATTTGAAATTCATGGGAGGAATCTCCTGTCACATTAGAAATAGAAAAAAATATATTTAATATATTCAGCATATACCCATCAATAAAATATATAGTTATAAGAAACATTACTCAGTGTTTTACCTAGTCTGTACTCTGTTAAGAAGGTAAGAGGATTATGCTTAATTGCATTGGGATCTGTTTCTGTCTGAAAGAATGCACTTCAGTACTTCTATTAACACAAATGGAAATTTCTTGTTACACAGAGAGAGAAGATAAAGGGTATGGGTGTAAACCTTGCAAGTGAGGAGGCCAGAAACACTGCCTCAAGTTCCCTTTAATGGATGCAACAACTTTCTGAGGCCCTGCCTTCCTGGATTTTCTGCAGTGACTGATGAATAGATCCATTCTGGTTCTATTTACCTTTTCCTATAACTCCCCAATTTCATAGGCTGCATTAGCATAAATGATCAGGCAGCATGACATATGCTAAATAGAACAGACACAACATTATGCTGGCAAAGATTAAAATATTTTAAATTTTTTAATCTGATGATTTCTGGTGCCTGGAAAAAGATTTAGAGCCTTAGACAAAAAGGTGTCATGCTTATCTTTTAAATAAGAATTCGGTACAGCTAATGTGAACGGTTTTATTTAGTGATTCAGAAAGGAAAATTTTAAGTACCATAATTAAAGTAAAATGGTGCTGTAGAAGTGATCATATTTTTTATTTCTTCATTGAAAATGCTTGCAAGTATGACAGTGAGGAAGCATATAACTGCCAGAGGGAAAAATCTGCACCTACTCCATAACATCCTAGCCATAGGAAATACTTGCACAAACTTTCTTCATATGACATGGCATGACATGAGACATGCAAAAGGGCTGGATATCAAATCTGGTTTAGATCTAAAATAATCTTTGCACCAATTTCAATAGATGTTTGTTCTGTACTGGGGAAGCATCATGACTGAGGAAACTTGGCTTCTATTCTCTTTGAGATCAGCTTTTTTTCCTGAAGGGACTCCATTGTCCACACCTTTGGGGTCCATTTCCTTTCTCATGCTGAGTCTGTCTTATCTATGCAAATGGTAGAAAGTTCCAAAATTTTTGCTTCCCACTTCTCACATAAACAGCACAGGGAACAAGAGAGCCTCTAGGTGGTACTGTGCTATAAAAAATAATTAGAAACAGCAAGAAAAAAATATGCTATTTTTTCATAGCTTATTCATGAACTACTTATTCATGGTTCAAGATTTCACTTAGATTTTAAATATCATATTTTTAAAAAAGAGACCATTTTCTTTCAGGTGAAACTCACTCCAACAAGCTAACATTCAAAACTTCTGCTCTGTTTCAGCTGTGTCAGGCTTCGTTGTTTTGTATTTTCTGTGTTCCTACCTGAGCTCTGCAGGATCCTGTTTTGTAATACTTTTAACTGAGTTTAGATATTTAAGACTACTAGCTCGTAAGTTATTTGTGGATTGATTCTTGTTTAAGAGAAGCAGATTGAATCTCTTATAAGAGAAGCAGAACACTAGCTTTCATGTAGAACTCTTTCCAGAACATATATATCAAAGCCAAAATACATGCAAGTGGAGGCACATATACGTAGTATAGAACAAGACAAATGTTTGAGGTGGCACATAATTTGTTGCTAACACCAAAGGAAAGAAGAAGTCATTTCACAAGAATTGAATTCTCTTTCAGGGAAGAATTAGCAACTAAAATAGATAAAACTAACGATACCTTTTTTTTTTTTTTTTTTTTTTAGATGAAAAGAATCCGAGATATTGATACAATAAATGTTATCCCTTAGCTGCCTTTGGGTGTACTCAGGCTCCAATTCTACCGTAGGAAAATTAAAAATTTGTGAAAAGTCCCTTCAAATATAAATTCTGCTTGTGAGTGAAATTTCAAGTAACTTTGACCAGTGTAGCACAGAGATAACTTAAGCTGTGTTAAAAGATTAAAATCTCACTATATTTTCTCTGCCACTCTGAGGAAGAAATATATATATGGGTGCATGGGAATTAATACTGGATAATAATTATATTTTTTACGCCTATTAGCATTTAAAACATCAGAAGTTGGTGATTTAGCCTTATGCTGCAGGTGGCCCAGGGGAAATTTACGGTTATTCTAAGAAGCTGAGCTCTCTAACTCAGAAGCATGGGTTTACTCCCATAAATGCCAGACTTCCAGTCTTTGCTAAAACAAATCATGACTTGGTATCTCAGCTGCTGTGGAAGGCTGATGAGTTACAGAAGGGAGAAGAAAGACTGTGCCATGAAATTGTAGGACAAGCTACACATCAGTGCCATACGTACAGCAGTGAGCAACTCTCAGCAGAGAGCCTGAGATCTCCTGAGACAAGGGTCTCTGAAGGAGCACTGGATGAAGCAGTGCCCTGACCCCTGCCTCCTCCTAAACCTCACCCTGAGAAATAGGTCAGGACTATAGTATCTGTAGTACTGTGCTTAATGTTTGCAAGGAAAGCTTATTCACTTCTTGTTGGACTCCTCTCACCTTAAAATTATCCCCAAAACCAGAAAGTACTCAAAAAAACAGCCTATAGCAGTTACCTCTGGAAGTGCAGGTCTTTCCGATTCCATGGGAATGGGTCAGTTGTGCACAGCATGGCAATGGTAACAGTCTGCTGCTTCTGACCCATCTTTATCTTTTTTCAGCACCTTCCATTTCTTTTATTCCTTTGAAATGTTATCTCTTCTCCTCCCCTTGTTTGCACTCCTTCAACACATTCTGCCTCTCTTGACCCTAATCCCATTCTGTCTTTTGTGCCAGAGGCTGCGGTGATTGAGCTGGTGATAGATTGATCATGGATCCTATCTTCCCCATTCAGTTGTTCTTGTCAGAACACCTGTCAGAAACAGTGGCAGAATTATCAGGGTGGATTAAGATAAAAGGACATACAATGCAGGTAAAAATGTACCACAGAAACTTTTTCTCATTTGGCTTGTGTCTGCTGTGGGATTAAATTTGAAACAGCCACCAGCCTTGTACTCTCCTACCTAGAGAGCCATCAACTGCTCCCTTCATGCACACAAAGTGAAAAGAGCAGATGGGGAGCATGACCAGTGGGAGTTTCCAGCCTGTTCACAAGGACTTCCCAGCAGGTAAACTGCAGTAAACCCTTCTACTTAATGACTTTTGGTTTTACAAGTAAAATTCAACAGAAGTAAAAAATAATTCTTCATCCTGCAGCCTTTTTGTCAGTATGGTTATTTTCAACATAAACCTTTGCCATCCTAGATTCTATATCACTCTGCATAGAATATTGGTTCTGGTGAACAATCTGATCAGCCCTGTTGTTATAATTATACTTATCAATACATCCTCTGCCTAGGCATCTCAGGCTGGATTGATTAAGGTGATTCCTGGTACAGAGTCTGTTTCACAGCAGTAGTGTATTATGTGACCTATTTTTTTAATTATAATTTTAGTGATCCCCACTATCAGGGAAAATATGGCTTTGGAAGTTGTGAAATGGAATGCAAACCCCACCATTTACATTATATAATTCATTCTGGCAAGGCCAAAGAATCTATGTACAAATGTCGTTTCAAAGCAAGTAATTAGCTTAATCCAATCATCTTATTTCATTACTTAACAACTTATCCTCAGTACAACAGGTCATTGCATTAACTAAACGGCAGATGAACAATTCATGAAGTATACTTAT
The DNA here is from genome assembly GCA_035590215.1 of Microhierax caerulescens. Classification (NCBI taxonomy): domain Eukaryota; kingdom Metazoa; phylum Chordata; class Aves; order Falconiformes; family Falconidae; genus Microhierax; species Microhierax caerulescens. Next base: position 11,034,252 of record JAVJGJ010000034.1, on the reverse strand, counting down.
GCTGTGCCTTGATGAATTGCTGATGAATTTTTGTCTAAGTTCTTGGCTTTACAAAATGTGTAGATCAAAAGTCACAAAGACAAGAGATCTACCTTGCCTGGAGAGCGTATAGTCTATTATAGAGATCTTGTAAATGAAAATAGCATGTTGCCTCTCAAATGCTTTATTTTTGTAATTTTTATTTTTGTATGCCTGTAATTGAAGGAGATGTACACATTTTGTCTGATGGATATTGGTGCTGCAAAGTGACAGTTACTCAGTCAAGCATTATTAACAGGATGGTTTTTAACTTGTACAAAGAACAGGTTGAAAGACCGACTGGCCCATCTGAAAGCAGTTCCCACACAAAGAGGGTTTTCGTTTTAAAAAATAAGTTGTACTGATGTGAACTTCTGACCTTGTTTCTCAATTGGTTAAAAGTTTTCACAAATGGTGGTAAACTGACAAGTTCAACTAAGGGCAGTTTCTCTGCTTTTTAGGCTTTCAAATAAATCTTTATTGGTTTGGCATTATTTTTCCCAAAAATGGCTTGGAAGCATTCAGCAGCTTTGGAAACAGTGTGTGATTTTAGGTTCCTAAAACGTATTTCAGACTTTAGCTTTAAGCATTTTCCTTTTAAAACGCTAATCTTTAGTTTCCTTGAACAGTTACATGTTATGATGGCCAGCAATTGGTGATTAATCTGAAATTACATAGAAATACCTCTGTACATTGAAAAGCAAGTAAAAAGAAGGATATATATCAGTCAAAACCAACCCAACCAATGAATGATATAATGAACATACAGTTTCTAATTAAAAACAAATAAATAAATAAATAAATCTGTCTACAAATCTAGATAGATATGTATCTACTAGTTTCAGTTTTATTTTTGAATTTCAAAATTTGAAAGAAAGTATTCAGGTGATTTAACAGAAAAAAAAAAAACATTAAGAAGTGTTACTGTGCTTTTTTCATTCTTTCTTTTTTCTTTTTTCTTTTTTTTCTCCCAGAAAACTTGCACTTTTCTTTTAGATTTATTAACTAGCATGGGATAATAAATAGCAGATATATGCTCAAATTGTTTTGCTTTTTAGCTTATTTGTTCTCCTACTTGATATTGAAGGAAATGCAGTGATTCACGGCGGGTCTTGCGGTGGGTTTCTGAGCCGTGCACTGGCTGTCCCAGGAGAGGGCAGAGCAGCAATACCAAAAAAAGCACTGTGCAACCATCACAACCTACTGCTATACCTACAGGCTGCCAGCTTTTTTGACTGTTTTTTAAGAACAGAAACATGGGATTATTTTGGAGTTTTTGACTCAATTCTAAGTGACCAGAGTACAGATTGGTTCCGTGTATTTTAACACGGAGGCCATGGACAAGTTTGGATTCCTGGCGTTTTAATGTGTAGGGAAGTTGCAAGGAAACACTCATTTGATGTGGGTCATGAGTAGCTTTTTCATGAGTTATCCATGTTTTGCAGACACTTGATAAGTTTCAGTACTTTTGTGAAATAGTGACTGCAGTGAAAAAAAAAAAAAAAAAGAATTATTGAAATTTAAAGCCTATGAAATTTAAAGGTTTGATCTTCCTGTTATGTCTGGAACTGTAGCACATTAGTGACTTCACATGCTGGTCTGTCTGTATAATGTACAAGATCTGCATGGCTCCATGCTCTTGTCTGGGAATAATGAAGTCTGCCTTTTGCAAGATTTTCTGTTTTCCAGGTTAAAGCTTCACCTGTTTCCCACAGAACAGTGGTGTTTAATGTAATTAGCATGGGCATAGAGGAAGGAAATTGTGTGCCACATCCAAGCCAGTGTTCATTCAGTTTTGTGGGTGGCAGGCAATTACAGCAAGAAAATAAATAAGCCGGCTTGGCAGAGCAGAAGGACAGAATCTACTGCAGAGGGTCCAGAACTCGTTGTGTACCTGGGATCCCCCCACTTACATACAGCAGTGGGTACAGACTCATGCAAATCTAGAGAGGCTGGATCTCTCCTTAAGTGATCTGTTTAGTTTCTCTCTCAACAAAAATAGAGATGAGACTGTGAAAGCTGTAGAAATGCTTATGGTGTGATACCAAGGCTCTGAGACCTGAATGTATCATTTGGCTACGCCTTCAGCGCTGGGACCTGAATCTACTGTCCATCCATTTGTCTTATGCATGTTCTTTTGTACCTCAAGTGATTTGACATGCATTCAGCAGAAATATTTTGTGTTAAATTTCTCCTTCTCTTCATGTTTCTAATGAATGAAGTCCTATGAATCCAATATATTTACATCTGGTAGAAAAAACTAGTTGACTATAGCTTCAGAATTTAGTCTTTGTAAAACAGCCAATATTTATAGATGAATAATGGAGAGGTGGACCATAGAATCTAATGCAGGCCATGGGCTTTGTTCACATTCATTCATCTTTACCGATGTGCTGAACTGGAAAAATGCCCTTTAAAAGGGATACAGTTTTTACTGATGAAGCCCATATCATCTGCAACCGTTCTTTGATCATGTGTTTTACTCTTACCCTTGCTGACCGTCTAGTGTAAGCTTCACCAAGTCCAAGTCTTTTGTTTAAATCTCAGATATATCGACACTACCCAGTAAAGTACATCATAAAGTTGCCTGACAGAGCGATGGATGAGCTCCTTCAGGTAAGATTGTGTGTGTGCTGGTGGTACAGCTTGAGCATTTCTGTGCTACTTCACTGAAACATCCTGACGTTTTCTCTGACATTTATCTCCTATATGACTATGAGTTAAGAGGTCCCATTGCTATATTTATGCACGCTTAAGAACAGAATGTTAAGCCCACTGTACATTTCTTAACATGCTTTTTATGAAGTCTGACTGCTAGAGTCTGAGTATCATTCTCTAATATCCTAAAGAATTTATGCATGGATTAAACGTGGAACAGTGAATAGCCCATTATTTGTTGAGTTGCCCTGAGGCCAGTATGCTCAGTCATTTGCAGGACAAAGTTTTACTGATAAATGCCACCTTGCTATATATCTTGGTCTAATTTACAGATATTTGCAGGCCATTTTTCTTACCAAGAGAGATATTTTTCTTCTGGATACCAAACAAACAGGTTTTAAAAGCAACATTACTGTACTAAACACTTGGGATTTTTAAAATGAAATCTGCAAATGATAAATACTATTTAAATATGATGATCTTATACATCAAATCAGTAAAAATAATAGTTGGAAATTTTGCCTTCAGATAAAGTTAGCTCACAAAAAGCTTGGAAATCTGTGATTTTCAGTGTATTTCAATGGAAAATGTTTGAAGATATGATATTTTACAAAGGTAAGTCCAATGTTTTTTTGGATTTGAAATTATTTTATATTTTGAATGGAGAAACAAGTATAGGTAAGACAATTTTTTTTCCTGTTATAATTTAACATTTTAGAAATAAATTATGTGGCTATTTGTAGTGTAACAGATGGGATTTCAGGGGAGCTGTTTTTTCCACCTACGAATGCTTTGTAACTTAAAATTCTATTGTAGTTTTGCATGAACTTTTCCTCCAAAAAATTTCAAAAAGGCTGAAGTCATAAGAAAACCGTTTCTTGATATGAACCACCTAAGTTCTTTTTTCCAGGTGTTGCAAGAAAAGCACTGTAGAATATAGAATATAACATTGAATACAATTCTGATAATTTAAAAGAATCTTTAACATTATAAAGATGAAAATAATTAAATAATAAATAAAAATAAAGAGAAGTAGGATTTTTTAAATTATTTACATTTTTTAGAAAAACTTATTCCATCAGTTTCACTATAATTTGCACATATTTCCACTAGATTTTTCTTTAATAATTATGAATATGAAAACTGTTTCAAATATGTTTATGAATTAATTTAACCCACAGAAGTAGCATGGTAACACTTAGTCTCGCTTTGTAGTTAAAAAAAAATTATCAAAGCCATGGTTAACATTTAAAATGTATTTTCTATAATGTGGTCCAACCATAAAGGCATCCGTTAAATAGTAAAAAGCACAATCAATAAACACATTACAAGAAAGGTCAATCGTATTGTCAGTATAAGTTTTATGGGGCATTCAGTGAAGGAAGTCAACTTGGTATGTCAGTGTGCCTATATTACATAGGAAGAGGCTAGATCCTGCTTACAGCAGGTGTACTTACAGTGTACCTGCACAGCCTGAGGAACCCAACTCTGTTCAAGTACTGTGAGACCTGTATTGTAACGTCTGCTTTAATGTGTCATGAGACCTATTATGAAAAGTTCCAGGCTTAGTTCTACCTTCTAAAAATTTTTCTGCTCACTGTAAAATAAATGTTAATATACACTCATGCAGAGCAGTATTTCTTAGTATTGGTGGGAGATGTGAACATTAACTAGTCATTCATTGGCACTGGCCATAAACAGGGTATAATTTGCAAAACAGTGATTATTCTGCTAAACAAAGTTTCTTCAGTATAACTGAACTGCACAACTTCAAAGTCAGTAAAACTTCCTGAGCTCTTTGGCTTTGCAGAATTACAGCTGAAGTGCTCAGATTCAGAGGCTATATTTATCTTTATCTCTGTTTATTAAAAAAAAAAAGGGTGGAGAATCTTTATAATATATAGACTGGAATCATGCATACTGTATCTTTTGCTCAGTTGGTGTAGCTGAGCAGCATCTTCTTCACAATGTTGTACTTTACATTATCAATTCATACTAGATTTTTATAACTTTAGTCAGATAGTTATGATTCTTGATAATATTAATGGGAAAGAAGGCCAAATATACCTATGAAACCTCCATTTATTTAAAAATGCACAAGAATAAATAATGACATAAGGGCATTTTCCAGTCAAACTTCAGAAATACCCTAATCTTCTTTATATAGTAATAGCAATGCAGGATAGCCAGATCCCTTTAAAAAAAAAAAAAACAAACTTCATCTATTTCAGGCTGAAATTTTTACTTGTTTCCCAAGAGAACTAGCCAATTTCTGACATATCATCAATTGTTAAGAGTTCACTAAGGAGAAATAGACTTTATAATGAAATCATGAACAGTCACTTAATGATAGAATTCATAATAAATGGGGAAGTGAGATGACAAATTGTTAAGGCCAAGCTATAATCAATATGCAAACAGTGAGCTTGAGTATGTGACTTACGTAGCTGAGTAGATTGCAATCATATCGATGACAATCTTCTGTCCTCTAATGGCTGTCTTCAATAAACTTGAAACACAGTCACGACAAATCCTCAGGGCTAATCTCTTAAGCCCATGCAAGAAGAATCAATGCAACTTTCATTGGCATAGTTCAATTTCCTGTGGCTGTGCTGCTGGTGCTATATAGAAGTATTCACTGCATGGCTTTCAGTAACTCTGAAGATGACTTTCATGCTTAGAAACCCTCTTGTACAGATACTAGGTTATGAAGAAAAAATGGTTATGGTCAGGCTCTTACTTTGTATTTGTGCATCTAATTGCTTCTCAGGTTCTGGCTGAAAACCTAGAATATGTGACTGGTGATACAAAAGAAATAGCTTTCAGCAAGCAGTATTCTAGAAAATAAGTGGTTATTTGTATGTCCTTGTTTCAGGAAAGTCTGTCAACACTTTGATTTTTAAGCATCCACCTAAATTTCTTCTCATGAAGCCTGTATTTAAACCCTCTAAGAACTGGCACATCAAAACAAAATGTATTTTCTTGGGAGTATAAACTAACTAGAAAAGTTTGAAAAGATTTTGCTTCTTTTGTGTGTGTGTGGGGTACCAGCACGAGAAAACTCATATTTGTGACTTTTTTATTAACTGTTACTCACAGTGATTTTGGATGCTCTGTGTTTGGCTGTTATATAAAAACTAATGGATTTTGAACTTTTACTAAAAAATTGTCAGTGTTGGGTTCAACGGCCAGCCTGGAGATCAAAGCCAGTAGTTAAGATTCTCTGTATGATTTCTGTTGAAAATGCATTCAAGAGCCCACCCTGGGCTATTGTGTGCTGCCTTCTGAGGAGGGTAAAACTGGTAATGCACTCAAAGTAAGGAGTGACTTTCAAAGTAGGTAATGCAAGATTCCTATCTATTCAGCAGACAGTGAGTCTAAGTATAAACAAGAAATTAATAAGCTGATAGCATAAATAAAAATAGTCCAAACCTGTTGGTGCATAAGGGACCCAACGGCAGCACACTAGGTCCGTAGACAGTATCTTACAAGCGCCAATATGTCTGGTCACCTTTCATACAGGCAAATCTAGCTCATATCTATTTTTTCTTATTGAAATGAATTTTGCTGCAAATGCAGAGCAAGGCTTGGAATCTTCAAATGACATAAGAAAAAGAACCACTTTGTAATTTTATCCCAAACAATACAAGTTAGATTGGACAGTTCCACTGATTTCATCACTCCAGCTCCTTCCTGACCTGATTAGAACTGAAAGTGCAAAAGGTGAGTAATTCAAATCCGTGGATGAACATGGATATAGACTAAGAACAAATGTTTGAAACTTGATTGTTAGGGACCCAATACATTCCTGATTTTTCCACTTTTATGTAAAGCGCAATATATCTAAAATAGATTGCAATAAATGCTGAGAAATGAAGCCTAAGAAATCTAGCAAAGAAGTTATGATTATTCAATAAATAGTAAGTTGATTGCCCAGTTTGTTGAAGGATGAAATTAATAGCATTACTGCAACTGAAACTTGCAGATACAACAGTTGAACCCATGGCTTGTTCTCATTTTTTGCTCATGCTACCTTAGTTTACAGAAGCTGAACTAGTGAAATTCATGGCAGGGAAGATTTTCTTTCAAATATACTGCCCGCTATCAAGAGCTGGGTTCTGATAGCTTTCTGATATGACCACTTGCCTGGCAGGCACCTTGGTCTTTTTCGTATATATCAAACTGAATAGAATTTCCTTTGATTTACAAGTACCTAAGGGATAAATTCAAACTTACACCTTTAGAGTAACATTAAAAATAAAAATAAATAAATAAAATCCAGTTGAGGGTTTTAGGAAGAAGAAAAACTGAAAAAGAAATGGAAATTGGGAATGAAGATTCTGGAAAAGAAAACACAGGAAACCTGCACACAAATCTAAAGATACGCTTGACAGAGCCAGCCTAAGTGTGTAGATAAACAGCAGGAAATCAGTCAGAAGCTGGCTTTAACTTCCCTATCTTTTAAAAAAATATTTTAGGTTAATACTTACAGAAGTTGTCCTATAGACAGAACCAATGGCTTTGCATGGTTCGCTGACTACAATGCTCTGAACTACCCTGCCCTTACACACCTTTAGAGCTTTTATGACTTATTATCTTATTTTTAGACAGTTGTTCCAGTTGTTCCATGATGCAGTGACTACCAGGGTGCCTTTTTACTCCTGCCACTTATAGCTGAGAGAGTGTATTTGAATTTTACTACATAAATGTCCAGAATGAATTAACAGGGAAATTAAGCAGACATTCTGATTTTCTTCTCATTACAGTTTTAGCTGTGATGTTCCTGGGACATGTGCATCTCTTGCATGGACTACATCACTCATTTTGATAAATGGCCTCTTAAATACCTATATTTTGGTATGCCCACATGGTTCAGTCTGCTCTGTACAAAAGAATGAGGGGTAAATACCAGGGTAGGAGTCAATAACTGAGACTGGGGAGGTATAAAAAGAGTCTAAACCCCACAATTTGTAGTCCTTCCCACACATCTTTTCTTATCAAAAACACATAAAAAGAAAAATAAGAACCTCAGTAAGTTGATGAATCCCACTTATTTGACCTGCATGAGTACTGGTTGTATTGAAGGTTTTCATAGCAGCCAAGTTAGCTGTATTTCAACCTTGCAATGTAAACTGCAGTTGTCTAATCCAGCTAATTAAGGTGAAAACCAGATTATTTTCAGCTCAGCAGTGAATTATGCTCCTGAACTCAGTATGTCATTCCCTAGTTATGATTTAAAAATACCAACACCAATTATTAACACTTTCACATACAGTACTCATCAGCTTATAATAATCACTCACCTTGGGCATTGTGCATTTAGGCTTTACGACATTCACGTACTAGTTGTCAGGTCACATTCACCTCAGTGCAACTCAGATATGTGGGCAACACAACGTTTTACTTCTCCAAAGATAAAAGGAGACAGACTATAGACATATAGATGTGCAGCCAGGAGTAGACATATCACACATAAACATGTGGCTTCACAGCTGCTGCTGTCATGGGGGGTTTGGCTTCTATGACAGTGAGACATTCTTTGACTATAGTCTGTTAGGGAAGGATGTGACCCACCTGTCTGGAAGAGGCAAGGGAATCTTTGGCAGCAGGCTGGCCAGCTTGTTGAGGCGGACTGTAAGAAAAGATTGGCATTCTCTTCTATTTTTTTATTACTATTATTATGACATTTTATTACTAAAAAGCCTAATACAGAGTTTTAGTGACCATTCAAGTTTAAATTATTTAGAAATTTGGAGATTTTTTGATTAACTTGTTTTAGGTACAGAGTATTATATTTATCTCACTATTGCCACTGAATTTATACTACTGCCAGTGTGATCAGAATTGGGTCCTAATTAATAATGTCAAAGATATTTTATCATAGGGATGGAGTGAGAGGAGGCAGCTGAGACCTGTTGACTATGACCTGTTTACATGGACAGAGATTTTTGATTAATGAATGTTTCACACTCTATACTACACATCATTAATGGTTCTGAACATGCCAAGACTAAAAGTAACCTTTCTGCACTTGATATTCAGAAGATAAAATTTGTTTTCATAAGGTAGGATTCAAACCACAGACCAATATAACAATAATTTTGTCACTACTCCAGAACAAGATTTTTTCCTCACAACAGCTTTAAATATCTATTGTGATATAAATATGCTAATATAAATATGCATGTTCCATATAAACCTTTCCAGACCTATGGCCTCATGTTTAACAGAACACATTCATTTTCTCAAGCGCACACTGCTTTTCCTATCCTAACCTGAGGTTATTTTCTTCTAAGTTTATTATTTCTCCAGCCACTTCTTGTGCTACATGAAACATGTTCCAATTGTTTTATTATAGTAAATTAATCAGTGACAGCAACCTATTTAAAATAATTTTAGCTAAACGTATATTACTGTTTCCACAAGCAGGGCCTGAAATTTTCAGAAGTGCTTTCCTCCCTTTCAGTGCCAGAGGGAACGGAAGGTAAAATACAGTGCTTTAAAAGTAAGCCTCTTCCATCTGGTCAGCTACCCTTAAACCTACTTAAGTCTGACGGGAATAGCCTACAATTGTTTCTATTTTTCATCTGTTGTTAAAGCACTAAAAGGCATAATGAGTACAGGAGCTTTTATAAAATTACTGACTGCCAGAATAATGAATTTACTCTGTTCTATTAAAATGCTGCTGTGTTTTGGATTAGATGTCAGTTTATGCTGTTCGGCTATTACTCTGCTTTTAAAGTAGCTGTATGAATTTTTTCTTAATATTATAGAAGCACTATTCCTACTGCTACACTTCAGGCTCTCACAGACTTTTCAATATAATACTTTATTTTCAAGGGTATATGACTTCACTGCAAAAAAATCGTCCAGCCAAAAAACGGATCACAAAGCCTTAGCTTGGGAGTGAGTCAAGAACTGCTTATTTATCTTGATTAAAAAAAATAGTATGAATTTCAATTAAATCAATTTCAATCTTTTTTTCTTAGAATATATTATTTATACACATAGAATAGTATGCCTTCCAGAATTATTTTTTGTGTCTGCATCAGCTGGCATTCTATATAAACTATAGGCAAGCATGAAAGATTTGATAATTATTATGTTTATCAGTAGAATCCAGAGCTATTAAACCAATTTATAGTCAAACATGGCATGTTTTAAAGTCATGGTTTTTTAATGCTGAGGGTTCTTTTTTATTTCAGGTATATTTGAATGTGTGCATGTGTGCTTATATACTTCAGTGATGACATAACCATTTTGTTTCATATGCTGGAATTTTATTTATATTGTACCAAAACACAGCCTGTCAAGTCCATGATCTCACAGATCAAAAAGATCACTGAAACCAGGACAACTAAGCACATTGCTGAATGTGGTTCCAGAATCCTACACAGTCATTGGGATTCTGATTCTCCATCCTCTGTCCTGTTAGCAGTAGTTCCAGGAAGAGGCCCTACATCTTTTTTCTCTTCTCTTCTCTTCTCTTCTCTTCTCTTCTCTTCTCTTCTCTTCTCTTCTCTTCTCTTCTCTTCTCTTCT
>JAVJGJ010000034.1:11008050-11023820 GCA_035590215.1 Microhierax caerulescens | reverse complement strand
TTCTACCCTTCTCCCCCCCCCCCCCTCCCTGCCCCTTTCCCTTCCCTGGCTAAGTTAGTTCCAGAGATGGTGACAACAGGGCTTGTTGGGTGAGGGATATTGTTTTGCTGTAGAAAAGAAGGATATCTCAGCAGTTACAGGTTAGCCCAGTGTTAGCCAGCTAGAAACAGCTTTGATGCCTTTTCCTGCAAGGGCTTGTTTCATGATGTCCTTGATAACTAAATCTTTCTGTGGTTTACTTCCCCATCTTTGCATTAGTATCTGCTCAGGGGTGCTCTCTGGCTAAATATTTAATAAATGCTTCTTTTCAGTGGAGCTCTGATAATGCAATGATATGTACCCATATGCAGCAATTCACTGTCAGACAACAGGAAATAACTTTCTCCAATTTCCAGGCCTAATGCCTTAAAGGATCCATGAAGATGAATGGACTTATCTTACTAAGCCCTGTGTTCTTTTTGCTTTCACTTATGGACTGAAACTATGTCTTCTAATGGAATAAAACCATTCTTTTCTTGAACTGTAAATACTCTTTATGCTTACTTTTGTGCAGGACATGTTTGATTTTACTGATGTGAGTAGTATGGAAAATTGCTGGTTTAAATAGGTTTACACTCATATCATATTCCTGTTAATTTGTTTGGCTTTTTTAAATGTTATATCTGCTTACACAGGTGCCTGAACTGGTCTTCATTTTAAACCCACACAGAAAACAATCTGCATGTGGACTGTGCTGACTTCCATCAATGGCTCTGTAAAGGTCAATGATGTATAACTGTTAATACCATTCAATGCAATGCCTTTAAGGTGAAGCGTCATCACTGTTTATCATCATCAAAACAAACCTATTTGTAGGTATAGAAGCCTGAAGTGGAGATTTTTGGGATTAATTTAGGCAAGGAAAATAGGTGAATGAATTTGCATAGCTGAACAATACTCCAGTCCCAAATATGACAATAAATTAAATTGAAAAAATTCTTGCTGTGGTCCAGATTCTACGCTCTCAGGTTGATTCACATTTTGATTTTAACTCTAAGACTTCCTCTATCAAAGTTGTCTACTTTCTTGAAATATCTGAGTTGTGGGGTGTCTTATTTCTCATGTATGTCCATTACGGGAATGTGCCTCTAACAGATCAAGTATTAAATACTTTGCCAACTCTGACATTCTATTACGCCCTAAACATAGCAACAGAGGAAGTGGTAGGCAAGTGTTAACAGTCTTCGTCTTCCTCTTTATCTCTACTGTGAATTGCTGCCATATCTTCCTTCAGAAAGATTTTCTTACTGAAAAAGATTCCCTCAAATGTGCAAATATATCCAAATATTTTAAAATGCCAAGCCTTTAGGAAAGCAGTCTGCAACACAGTTGCAGAACACAGCTTCTTATGCTTTGATGCTGGCCAGGACACAGAGTCTTGTTTTCAAAGGACTGTACTGTCTGTCTGTGCAAGTCCTAGATTCCGGGGATTGAGGGCTGATGAAAGGGACAAGTGGTAGTGTGTGTCTGCAAGACGTTTAATCTACAGCACCTGAGAAAAGGAAAACCATATTCTATTTTCTTGACTGATTTACATAAAAAAACATACTCCTTTTCTGAGGAATGTTCACTCCCAGAGTACATTCATTATATTCAGTTTCCAGACTCTGTTCTTGAGTGCTGGCTGTCCTGAGCTGCAGGGCTAAAAAATTGCATTCAAGTATTAAGTAAGCTAGAAAATAAATAAATAAATAAATAATGCATTTTGGGGATTTTAAGAGAAGATTAAAATGTCCATGTAAATATCACAGCTAGGGACTTTATTCCTCAAAATTGTCCTGCTGATACACATCAAAGAACATGAGGCTGTTCATTATGTCCTTACTACCAGAGATGCTGGAGATATTTAATGCTGTCACGTTCCACCTGCACACCTTTAGAAACTCATTAATAAACAGAATATGCTGAAATATAAGTCTTTTTTACAATCAACAGAGTGACATTTTGTTTTAGTTATATCTGTAAAAAACAAACAGTTCAATAATTGCAATTTATGTAATAATTTAATTTCACTAATACTAATAGAAACCCACCATATACAGGTTATTGGATAAGAAAATATGTGACAAAAGCAGAGTCCCTTACTTCTTTTTTACTCTAAGTTTCAAAGTAAAGGAACTGCAATGGTACTTGTTGAAAATCTGTCTCTTTAATATCCTCAGCCTTTAGTAAGACCAAGGACTTCTTGTTATGAGCACACCAAACTTATAGTACTGTGAGTCATACTACAGTTTGGGGCAAATGAAAGGGGCAACTCCAGGATCACATGTAGCATCATATTTACAAAATCACATAGATGTAGCCACCCAACACTTAAGCTCCTTTATGTTGAACTGTGTCAGTCCTATGATTATTATCTCAGAACAATTTCATCTAAACAGCCAGAGAAAGTGCTTGATTGACTCTGCCCTGTTTATCCATTAGGTTCTCTGTAGTTCTGAGGGTTTGCACCATAATATAGGCAATATGGTCAATGTATAAAAATTTGAATATAATTTTATGGCTGCAATTAAAATTTTAGGAATTTTAATTTTTTTACTTCATACAGAATAAGCATTAATTTTGGTAAGGTTTTTTTTTTTTTACTTTTTCAAATACAATATGCAAACTTTGCAACCCTTATTTTGCATATTTAGCTGATAAGAAAAGCTTAGATTTTAGATATGTCTACCAGCCTTAGCAGCCTGGTTGAAGATGGATAATAGAGTTGAAGGTAAAGTGAAGGGAAATGGCCCAAGATTCATTTAAATTCAGTTAGTTTTTGCTAGAAAAATTCCTCTCCTCTTGTAAAGGGACAGTCAGAGGGTTAACTTGGGCAATTTTCTAATCAGTAGCATTGCAAAAGTCGTGTTAGGAAAGAGTGATGGACAAAGTGATATAATAAATAAGGATGTCCTCAGCTGGCCAAGACAAGTTTTGCATGGACTGATGGAGGACTCAGGGACTATATGCATGGTCAGAGTAAATTCAATAAGAAATTAATTGGATACATTTAATGCAGTTGCAGCAGCAAATTCAGTTAAATTTTAAATTTTAAATCCAAGTTTCATTGTTTTCAGTACCTAGATCTAATTGAAATGTAGACTTCCTGAGCGATAGCCTCCCTTTGCAAGTGAAGGGCATAGTGATATATTAGCTGTAAATAATTGTTTGTTCATTATTATTATTATTATTATTCAAAACCTACTAGACATTGATTTGTTACAATGCTTGGGGTTATTTTTCCTATGTTGATAAAAAAAATCAGAGATACAGAATTTTTATTCATATTGAAAATATCTTAAGGAAATGCAATTATATAACAGTGTTGACATTGCTAAAGACTAGGAGGCAGATGTGAGATAAGGAGGAAGAAGGGCATTTGAAATGTAATTAAGAACATTATGAGTATAAACCCAGTAGGTGCTAATTAAAGGGGATTGTTGTTATTATCATCATCATTATCATTTTACTATTGTGCTTTTTTATTATTATTATTATTTGCTGTCTAAAATATTTTGGAGTCCTCAGTTCTGAAATACTTGAAACTCCTCAGTATTTGCCTCAGCTTTTAAAATTTTTAGGTGTCTCCATGGAAAACAATTGACATATATTTTGTATTAGATTCAGCACAAAATTAGGATTTTGAATCTTCCAGGAAATGGGACAAAATCAGTCTTAAGGACCTAAGTCACTTAATATTATTTCCATTTGCTAGTTTTGAATATTTTTATTTGAACTTTGTATTCAACTGTTCAAATATGATTATTGTATTCGAACATTGCATGATGAAATGCATTATTATATACATCATTTTACAAAATTACTCTGAAACTCTAAGATCCCTTACACAATCCCTGTTGTTTCTTAGTTCTAGGAGAAGCATCCCTGGGACAACTGTGTTATTTAACTATAACTCACAGAGCTTCATATAATTTCTGCTTTAACATTTCACAGGTATTTAAGTATGTGTATTATTACTGTAAAAAGCAAGTAAGTTTTAAGTAGATACAGAGATACAGTGGAGGAAAAAAATAACTTTATAACCTTACTTAAAAAGACTACTTAAAAAGACTGGTAAATATTTGACAGTAATCTTACTAAAATAATGCACTGACTGTCAGCCTCTAGGTTTAATATCTGCATCTCTGCTAAAAAAGTCGTACAAGAATGTCTGACAGAGGAATACGCAGAATCAAGTACCACTAATTAGCCTTCAGCTAAGTTTTGTGAGAAGTGACTGCTCTCAGTTTGTGTGGGAAAGGCCTCCCATCAGAGGCTGCAAGTAGCTCCTAATGAAAGACCATTCCTTGCTAAATTTCAAATTGGCAATGCAATTCAGGTGCAGCAGGTTATCTACTGCAATTATCTAATCTACTGCAGGTTTTTGGGGTTTTTTTATTATTATTATTTTTATTACCCTATATCATATAAATAGAGTCTAGAGGTTGTAGGTTTTTCCTTGAATTCACAAGCCAAAAAAAGATACGTATTGCATGTATAGAGAGAGTTTTGGTACCTACATATGGTGCTTTTTGCTTTTGTTGCAGGTCGTTCCCTTAGCATGATAGTCACTGTTTTAAACACTAAAGCTTCCTTCTAGATAAGATACACAGAAGAGATAAACCATCTCAGATCTGTCTGCTTGCAGGTTAAAGATAGTAATGGGTATGTATCCTCATCGTCCTCAGCCTTCAGGCCTCTCTTTCCTGGTGAGTAAAATATAAATGAGTTAGAAGATATTATTTGATAAGTTCTGACACTGCCTGTTCAAGGCATGTTATAATGATTGATGACTTTGGTAGCGAAGTCAGCATTTTTAAAGTAATCTATCCTCATGTTTTAAAGTTGTGTTACACTACAGATGCTTTCTGAGTTATCCTTAGTAGTCTTTCAGCTCAATGCATAGGAGCTACTTCAGGTAAGTTTAACATGCATACAAGAGGAATACATGTAAAAATAAAAAAGGTAACTTCTCATGGATGCATGGTTTGTAGTGTCTTAAATGTGTGACATGAAAAATTTCCAAAAAGGTCATTTTTACTTGAACTTAGGTATTATTTCTCACTTTGAAGTGTCTGATCTGAGATGAATTAGCTGCAAAAGAGACTGAGATATAATCAGTCCTGTGCATGGCTCATCTGCATTAAAAATGAACTCAGGGATGTAATTTAGAGTTTTTTAAATGTCTCCTTAGTGTCCTACTTTTGTCTTAAGTTCTACAATTATGTTCCAAATTCAGTTTGGACAAAAAGGACCACAGAACTTAATACAGCTTTTGAGATACATAAAGTGTGATGGGTTTACTGTAAATATTCAGCATTCATGTGTTAGTTATGACCCTTTAAAAATATTTTTTGAATGATGGAATTTTGTGAAACTTTGGAAAGTGCTGAAATGTCATTATTGCAAATAGGTAACCATTTGTGACTTTCATCTCTTTGTTACCAACTTGTACCTACTTCTTCTAGTTCTTTGCCCCAGATTTGGTCTCCAGTTTCAGTAATGTAAACATTGCCATAGGCAAGTGGAAGACAAAAAAAATGTGCAAAAATATTGGATTAGTAATATGTTCTTTTGTGAAACTGATATAAAAAACCTGTCGTGGAGATTTCTTTTATAGAAACAAAAAAAGTGGAAATGGTTAGTTGAAGTATACTCCTTTGCCATGTAATTGATACACATTTTAAATCAAGACAGGGTCTATAGGCTTATTTTAGGAAAAGGAAAGGAATGAGGATATTTGAAGGGTAGGATTTTATAGCTTAGTACAAGGAGTTGGAGAATGCTATGAATCAGACTGGATTACTGAAGCATATAGTAGGCAAAAATTTTCTGATAAGAGACAATTATTTAAAATCTAGGAAGCAGATATACCGCAAAGGAGTTATTTTTCCTAATATTTTTTTCAATCGAAGCAATTGTAATTGCTGCTGTGTAAAGAATGGTTCCTATTAAATTGTGTTTCTAATGTTTCTTGCTTATTAATCACACAGCATCATTGCTAGATAGCCTAAAGGTCATTTTCAGAACTTACACTCCTTGAGAATCTGCTTTGGCACTTTCAAATCATTAACACTATTTAGCTGCTGGAGGACTATCTGCCCCCCTATCGAGGGAGATTCTTTTCTGATTTTTTTCTTGTTCTCTTACTGGTGTTTGTGACTAAACCCTGCCTTTGTCACTTAAACTAGCATATTATGTCCTTAGAGAATTTGCATGATAGCAAAAAGGAAGCAAGTACTGAAGAAAAGGAAACAGCTCCTATGTTTCCCTCAAAGGTCCCTTTCTCTTGATTTTAAGTTGCCATATTTTTGCCCACTGAGGTAGTTTTGTGGTTGTCTGTTCTTCACTTTCAGTCCATGACTAGACAACTTTTCATCTATGAAGTTACTATTTAGAAGCACTATCAATAAGAAAAAGCAGTGGGTATTTTTCTTTATTTCTTTTGGTAAGACACTGGAACTAGTAGTACTGAAAAATGTATCGTCCTCTTCCACAGGGAAGTGGAAGAACATTTGATCTTAGTGACTTGCAGCTGACTAAGGAATAAAACACCTGAGGTGGAACTGAATGGGAGAAACCTCAATAAAAGGCTTGTAAAGGAGTATATTCCTTTAGCTTTTAAATGAAGGAGGAAGAGAGAAGGTAAAAGGCCATAACTACAACAGCATATTAGAAAATCTAATGCATTTGTACTGGGAAGGGAAAGAAGCATAGAGGCACACAAGTCAGTGCAAAACACCTTATTTTCTAAACAGCTTCAGTTGCTTTTTGTTTTCACTAAGCACTTTCTCTTGATGAAATTTCAATATCTAAGTCAAATATCATTTCTGTCAAAAGCAGACAACATAATTGACTCAGAAAAGAGCCAGAAGGCAAGTGTTATGTCAATGTAAAGCCTTAATTGTAGGAAATTGATGATTTGGAATTGAATAAAAATGTTGTGGGTTTTTTTCTGTTAATCTTATTCTCCTTCAAATGATCACTACAAATGTTCCTGGCTAAAATTATAAATTAATTATTCTCAGGAACATTTAATGTTCTAATTCTTCTAACTTACTTTGTAAGTAAAAGTATGCTTGTGACTTGCTGGGAACTGAAAACCTTATTTCCACTATTAAATTAAATGAACTAAATCTATTTGAGTTGTAAAGAATTTACTGTGTTTATTTTGAAATAGGCCCATTTTAGCATATTGAAATGTTGCTAACCTTGCATGAACAGAAATAATTAAATTAACCTTTACTTTACAAATGTCAAAAGGTTTTCCAAGGGTTCAGCTTGCAGGAATGATTTGGACAGGATTTCAAAACACTCTATCTAAATTATGAAAAGTCATTGAACAAAAACTTTAGTCAATTTTTGTTGTCACAACATTTCTGTTGAAATTCAGTCTTCTGGTCCCCAAAGGCTGAAAGCTTCCTGAGATCATACTTCCTAAATGGAAGTCAATAGCCATGAACATGGTGTTAAATTATTTTCCTCTTCTAAGGCTTAGAATAAAAGAATTGAGATTTTTGTTCATCAGGTGCACCATGCAAGACATTCTGAACTTGGGTTTTGAGTCCATATATCAAGCAAGAAACCCCTTACTCCATACACCTGGTATTGAATACCCTGTATAGTTTGTCTCTGCAAAATATCTAGGCAGAAGAGTTTCTATTAGGCTTTGAAACTATTGAATAAGGGCAAACTAATTTTGCTAGTTCTTCAGAATGTTTTTATGAAATATTTCAGATGATTCAAGTGTGAGTTCAATGTGTGCTTCAAACTTTGGAGAAGTCATTCCATTGAAAAATGGTGATGTAAAACTTGTACAGAACTGAGTGGGAGGATTAGGGTCAATCTATATTTTCCATTAATCTGATAAAGATTATGCTCTTAAAGGAAGCTGTGCGTTTGCTAAAATTTATATATCTGTACACTAAAAAAGTAATATTGCATGTATATAGAATTTTGGGAATAAACAGTAGCAATAAAAAGCAAATAAAGATGTTCATCAGTTTTGAACTGTTCATTACAGTAGCGAACACTTTATCTATTTTACCTGTGATCTAAATGCAGGAGAAAGTCAACTGAAGAAAAACAGTTTAAAAAGTAGAGAAGTTCAAGGAGCAATGTAGCTGCATGTAGTGTATTAAATACACAGTTGCAAATGGACAAAGTGAGATCTCAGTGTTCTGGGGTATCTTTAAGGATTTGTTTTGAAAAACAAGATATGTAGGCATGTTCTGGCATTATTTATTTCAGTACCATTTAACTAACAACCATGGCTACTATAAAAGCTAGCATGAATAGGTTAATCTGCTTTTTCAGGAAGTAGTGGTGTGAAAACTTGTTTTTATTTTTACTCAACTCTTAGCAGGAAATTATCTGCCTGGTGCAGCAATAAAATGAGACATTTTAATGAATCTGAAGCTTGATTTTGCTTGAATGTCTTGGGTGAAAAGTAGAAACTCATGACTTATTGTGAAGAAATGAAGTCATTTTTCCAGAGTTGTTTGCTCTGCTGCAAAATCACTAAGCTAGTAACTTGTTCCTTACACTTAGGAGGGTGTGTTACTGGGTGAGGTTTTGCTTTGTTTAGTAGGGGTTGCAGTGCATATGCGTGACTATGCTGCAGTCCAGCTCTGCTGGCAGCCCCCTAACGTTAGCAACAGCAGCCTGCAGCAGGGGGGGGTTCATGTGCAGGGACAGAAAGAATCTTGCCAAACAGATTCCAGCAGCAAATGGAAGTCTCCCTGAGGAAAGAATGGGATGCATGCTAAGGTGGGAGTACTCGCGTCTTTATTAGTCTCCTGCCCAGTGACAGTGTTGGTCTTACAGGCTCACTAATGTAGGTGAGGGAAACTGCTGTACTGCCTTTATGAGTGCTATGGACCAAAGAAGCCTCGGTCGTGGGGTTTCTATCTCCTCCTCCCTTGGACAGTTCAGCACTCTGTATTCTTTCCTACAGATTTTACTGAGTACCTTAAAAAGTACTGCTTTGGGAAGATGGTGAGCGTAAGACATGTTTCCTATTTCTATCATTTAGTGATCATCTTAGTCAAAGATGTTTATAAAGGGAGGTCTAAACATTCTTTACTATCTAGTACATAAACTTATAAAGCATTTGGTTCAAGAAGCTCAAATCCTTACTTTAAAATGCCAAGATGTAAAAAGAGCGGTCATGGGATCCAAAATGCCAATGCATTCTACATGTGGTTCTAGATGTTTACTACAGGGAATACTGTTACTTACCTAGTGCGAGGAGTTAGATAAAATGTTGGATAGTTTTACTTAGGCTTGAACACTTAAACATTTGTGTGGCCAGAAATGCCTGCTTAGTTTTTCTTAATCAAGCAAAAAATAAACAAGAATGATTAAGAGTCTGTCTTTTATTTCACTTTCCATTTTAGTTGTTTGCAAATTTCTTAGAGAGTCAGTTTTTAATAGAGGAAAGGACTGTTCACGTGGTACTTAGGTAAACTATAACATTCAGTGATACGCTTTTCTAGGGCAGGCCCTATGCTAATGTAAATGCAGATGTACTATCATTCTCTTCCTTAGATTATTTTAAATTCTGGAATAAGTACAACTATGTCCTCACAGTTCTTCAGGATGTTTCACAAAATCCTCAGTTTCTTATTTCAGACAAAAGGCTCTTATCAAATGGGACTTGAAAAGACCTCATGTCATGTGCATAGCAAGCCATTTGAAGTCATTCTTTCTCTTTTCCATTTACATTTTTGATTTTGGTGATGTGTCTAATCCCTTGTCCTCCCTCCCATCTGCTGTCTAAAATACCAGAGATCCAGTATGTTCTGCCAAATTATATGTTTTAAAAAATGTCTTATTTTTACTTTTTAAAAAATTTCTTTTAAAATAATCACTCATAAGATCTTACTCACCATGGATGCATTTACTGGGCAGATTCTAGGAACTTCCAACTCTTATACATGTCCTTCTTCTGTGCTCATAACATATTGAATAACAATTGCTGTTGTGGCAACAGCAAGCTGTATGCTGCTGAAAGGTTGCAATCTGAGAACTTCCTTACCCCCCGCAAGTGCCAAAAGCCTCCAAATCTTAAATCCAAAGCAAGAGACAGGACAAATGAAGCCATGGAATTCTGAATTTGACATTCCTTGATTTAATGCCAAAAATAAAGCCATGTTCTCTGACAACTTGGCATCAGACTGGCTAGAAAGTCATTAGGCTGCTTCCCAACACCAGTTTCACTCCCACCAAGCTTTCGTATAGTCACACTGACATCCAGGGAATTACTTCTGTTATAAAATAATTATAAATAGGCATTAAGAAAAGAAGCTGAATTAAATACCACATTGGGTTTGTTTTTTTTTTCAGGAGGGAGAGTAGGAGAATACCATGCATGTCATTTAGCATCAATTCTAACTCCTTATATCTTTTTATTAAAAAAACCCCAACCTTTATGATAGTAACTGGAGAAACCTGATATCTTAAATTGAGGTTGAGTGATGGTACACAAATGTACTAGGTTTTGTGTTTTGGGAATATTTGTGTTTTAAACTGCCTGAGGAAGAACTGGAATATTTCCATATTCAGTACAGTAGTGTGAAAGCCCTGTATCTTCAGCCACTGACAAGTATTTGCCCACCAATAGCTACAACAAATTCAAAAGCAAGGAGGATACAAAAGAATCAATGAAATAAAACAAAATACTCTTAGCTGTTCTAGGGATTATCATTCTTGGATTCATTCCCAACTAGATTTCAGTGTACAAGTAACTTTAGCAGACGGTTTGCATTTGCATAAATCACAAATCTAGGATAAGTGAAATGTACCACAAGCAGCCTGACATCACATTGCTTAATTATCTAGTCTCTAACTGGTTGGGACTTTAGTGTTAAGTCATTGCTTTCTGCAATGCATGTTGTAAAGGGTGATTCTGGATCAAAAACAGCAGAAGAGTGAAAGACAATATGGACTACATTCAGGCTTACTTACATATGCTTTTTTCTAGTGTAACATACTTTAGGTTTACACTAGTAATACGAAGTATATAAGGAAAACATCTTAGGGTGAAACAAGAAACTTATGTCTATAGGTTTGCTGGTTGACCACAACTGTGTATATAATATCTATGCTTGTAGCAAGTTATTAATTTTCCTTTTAGAATGGGATTAGCTTTAATTAGGTTTAACTGGAAACTAAAGCAAAACTGCCTTGCAGCTATTTAAGTCCTTGAAAAGCATTTTCCTGGTGTGTATGTTTTCCTGGAGTGTTCTCATCTATGTTAATGCATCTGCTGTGTAGTTGGATCATAAGTAAGGCACGCTGCAGCTGCAAATATTCTACAATAAAATATCATGGATGAAGTGCTTAAAATAGTATGGATTTTTCCAGGCCTCTTTTATAGAAAAGTGGTGGGCTGTACATACAGAGAGATTTGTGGCAGGAGGCCCTGAAAAGCAGTAATTTCTGCACTTCTTATTTACATCTTCAGTCTCTTGTATGATTCATTGTGCATTGAATCGTGCATGTGCTACATACATTTGTTACCAGCTTTAGTTATAACTGCAGGCAATTAAGAAAGGCATTCTGAAGATTTTCTTGAGAAGGCAAAATGCATCACTCTCTCCATGAAATGAGTATTCTTTTCTTTCCCATACAAAAGCTAAAACAGTGACAGATGTAGGCACATTACTTTTTTCCCCACACCAGCTGCATTATAAAGGAACTACTCTAATTCATCTGTTCCAATTTACAGCAGCCATGTATTTGACCCTGATGTATAGAATTCAGGTGGTCAACAAAGCTAGTGAGCAACATGCAAGGGATGCTCAGTTCTTGGCAGAATTTGTCTCCTGAAATCTCTATTTAAAGTGTGTGTGATATTTTTGTACATAATAAATAATTTGTTTAGAATATTTGTATTTTAATATATGTAAATGGTATATATTTATATATATTAAATCTATATTATTATTTAAGAAAACCCAAAGTAGGCATAATTACTCTTGAAATAAGCTTACACAGTTTTGTTAAAACAAATCAAAATCCACCAAAAATTTGGTAATATTAAAATAAATAGCTCCATTGACTACAGGAAGACCATTGGCATGAATAGGATTTACAGGGCTGTGTCTTGAAACAAGTAGGTAAGGCATTGGTACTACCACATGTTGTGAATATTGCTTTCATATATTTGTTTAACCAATACAATTGTTTAGAATGCTTGTATGAGATTTTGAATTTTCCTCCCAATAGACATTTTTGAAGGGAATCTAGAATGTATTTAATATTTTGATTCCTGAAGGAGGTTTGTGATTTAACAACCTGTGAATAGTACAAATGCTTGTGTAACAATCATGAAGAAAAGTAATTCTGATCTCAGGCACCCTCTTAACAGAGGAAACGAGACCTAAAATACTATCATGTGCAAAAAGCTGACTTAAGATTATTGGTCTAAAAATAATTTTTAACAATAGATTCTTCTCAAATGCCAAGGCATGTCCTTGCATTCCTCATGCTAAATCACCCATCTTACTTACAGTAGCATTTTGTGTAGGAGCTTGTCATAGTTTTACTCATTCATAGTGCATTACCAGTTATTCCATTGCACTGAATTTTTGAAGCAAAGCACTTGGTGGGAAGGGTTGGTGCGGTCTCCTTTGGCCAACAGTATTCTAAAATCTGAGGTAGGGCAAGCTGATTAATGGTGATGGGAATAATGATTCCCTGGGGAATACTACTAGCATGTGTGCTCTCTTTAAATATTTCCTCTATTTTGGTAAAAACAGTCATTTTGTGAGGACCATGTGTTGAAGTGTAGAGACGTCAGTGAGAAATTGTTAGCTTCCTAATAGATCTAGCCCTTAGCAATTATTTATGGAAGGGAAGGCAAGACTCCTTTATGCCCCTTTTCTCCAGCATAAACTGGAAAACAATTTAAATCTCAATCTCCCTGTGATGACTTGTAATAGGACAACTTTAAGTGATGTCATAAAATCTGCCTGAAGGCACACTGTAAATAGTGTTAGTTTCCATAGATTTCTGTGAATCCAAATAACAGTGATATGAGCTCTAGAAGTACTATTTTTCCTCTAGTTTTTTTCAGTTGTATTCTCTCTAATTTTTTTTGTAATATATGTTGAAAAAACATGTAATTAAACACTGAGAAAGGCATTAAGTTTTGAAGATGTTGTAAACCTTTCCGCTACTTCACTCACTGTTTCCTTGAATTTCACAATGAGACTGTAGAACTCTGCGTTTATCACTTGGCTTTTCCAAACTTGAATTGGGAGCGTACCGACTCTTTTGATCATTTGCTCATTTCTCCTGATCCCCTACCAGAATTTGATTCTATATTACCAAAGGGAAAGTGATAAAGAAAATTAAGTATACAGCACTACAACACACTCATTTCCTGAGAAGTACTTGTTATACTCTTCCTGTAGATCAGTCAGCATCAGGCAGAATCAAAATAGACAGAAAAAATTATTTAAACTCATGAGTATACAAATGTCATTAGACTTCATTTTGGCTTTTAAATTTAGTAGATATATTCTTACTTTTTTCATCCTGATAAAATCACCAGTTTTTCATACAGAATAATAACAAAGTAGTGGAAGCTAATGTATTTAGTTTACTTTTCTGAAGGCCTTCCTCACTGACTCTGTTTTTCTTGAAGGGTACAAATTGTTCAGACTTGCACAGTTTATAGGTGTTTTCCTCGAGCATTTGCCCATACTAGGTCTGCCTTGCATCAAGATGTATATTCTGTTGAGCTCTAGGATAAGAATTGCATCTACAAGGAAATTTGTACTTGTCCATAATGGCTGGGCAGTACAATTGCATGGGGCATAGAGGCAATTGCATTGAGTGGCTTTGGAAGCCTTACCTTAGATGAATGATGAGGTGTCAAATATTGGATGATAGCTTTCCCAAAGGGTTCCTATGGTAGGCAATCAAGTCATTAATAGCACTTCAAAATGAATATACACAGACACACAGACCAGCAGGAGAGGTTTAAAAGATGATGCTGGGTCACACAATTATCTGTGTTGTTCAGGCTTTCAAGACAGCTGCAATATGTACATCTTAATTTTTTTTTCTACATTTAGCAACATACAGCTTACTCCAGGTGTAATCTAAGACAATTAGGTGATCTGTGTACTTGCAGGGCATGCAAATTTGTAAGGTCATAAGCGGAAGATGAATGAAAGGGGAAAGCAGACAGTGGGCCAAGAACATGTCGTGTGGGAGAGCTCCCTGTAAGAATCTAATATATCAACTGAGTCCTGGGATTTGTGCTGACTGATGCATTGGTGAAAAAGTTGATGGCACTTTAAGAATTAAACAGCAAACTGATAATACATAAAAATCTGCTTAGCCCTAGTTTTGAATGGTAGTCTCACAAGATGGTTTCAGCACGCATGTTTTCATAAATGCACTATTCTCTTAAGGGTCAAATTATGTCATCTTTGTCCAATATGGAATTACACAAAAAAAATGAATGGATAGAACTTCTGCCACACTTGCTTATGTGACACCAAATTTTGATGTATTGTTCATCACAATATCATGCCTGATGAATAGTTCCATAGAAACCAACAGGCTTTTTCTCTATAGTGTCATGACACTCACTAGTTTTGGCAGAACACATTATTCAAGTCGATGTGGATAGCTCAGAATTTTGCTCTTGAAGAGAGCAGGATTTTACAGTGGAATTCTTTTTAGTCAGAAAATGTTATTTTATATATTAATTTAATAAGTTAAATATGTGTCAGGAAAGGTTGTACTGATTGACAAACTGGAAGGACAGGAAAAGCAAGGAAGTAATAAAGGAAATGTATCCATTAAGGGGGGAGAAAGGGGGCATCGAAAAGGTCTGCGGTGAGTTGACCTTGGTTGGATGCCAGGTGCCCACCAAACTGATGCATTGCTCCCTTTCCTCAGCTGGACAAGGGAGAGAAAATATGACAAAAGATTTGTGGGTTGAGATAAGGACAGGGAGACCACTGAAATTACAATCACCAGCAAAAGAGACTAGTTGGAGATATTAATTTAATTTATTACCAATCTAAATCAGAGCAGGAACATGAGAAATGACAACAATCTTAACTCATGTTCCCCCTGCCCCCTCTTCCTGGGATCAATTTCACTCCTGATTTCTCTGCTTCCTCCCCTGAGCAGTGCCAGGAGGTTATCAGGGGCTGTAGTCAGTTCATTAGGTGTTGTCCCTGAACCTTCCTCCTCTCACTCTCTCCCTGCTCCAGCGTGGGATCCTGCCCAGAGCAGACAGTCCTTCATGAACTTCTGCAGCATGGGTCCTTCTCACAGGCTGCAGTTCTTCACAAACTACTCCAACATGCATCCTTTCCATGGAGTGCCATCCTTCAGGATCAGACTGCACCAGTGTTGTGTCTTCCACTGGATCACAAGTCTTGCCAGGAGCCTGCTCCAGCATGGGCTCTCCATGACATCACAGACTTCTATGGGTGCATCCGCCTGCTCTGGCATGAGGTCTTCTGTGGGCTGCAGTGGGATACCTGCTCTACTGTGGTTGTCCATGGGCTGCAGGGGCACAACCTGCCTCACCACGGTCTTCACCATGGGCTGCAGAGGAATCTCTGCTCCAGTGCCTGGAGCACTTCTTCCCCCTCCTTCATTTGCCTTGCTGTCTGCAGACTTGTTTCTCTCTCACATGCTCAGTCCTCTACCAGCTGCTGTTGCACACCAGTTGGTTTTTTTTCCTTTTCTTAAATAAGTTACCACAGTGGCGC
>JAVJGJ010000034.1:10986796-11007990 GCA_035590215.1 Microhierax caerulescens | reverse complement strand
GGACATGAGGGAAGCTTCTGGGATCTTCTGTAGCCCTCTGCATCTTCTGAAGCACCCCTGTAGCCCTCCTGGCTAACAAAACCCCGTCACATAAACATAATACAAGGACAATATCTAGCACTAATGATCAACATCAACTATCCAAAATTACTTTAAGTGAGATTTCTTTCATCTAACTGGAGATGCCTACACTTAGACACCTGAGGTAATTGTCTGAATTTCCAGTACTGTCAAAGCAGAAAAATAGACATCTTATGGTAAAGTTCCACTCACTGAAAGTACCTGGTAAGTTCTTAGTATATGCTGGAGCCCATAGTTTACAGATCATTAAGGAAGCAGTTGGGAATAATGTAGAACTGCTGTTGGATGTTGTGATAAATATCGTACTGAAAATAAGTCAACAGTGTTACCTGTCTCACAACAGCCTAAAAATGTGCCTGGAATGCTTCAACAGAATTGTAATCCTTCTACTCATCTTTGCTAAAATGCCAATATTGGACTTTTGTTTTGGCAGTACTTCAACAAAAATGTAGATAAACTGGAGAAATCCAGAGGAAAAAATTAAAACTATCAAAAGGCTGGAAAACGCGAACTATGAGGAAAGAATGGAAAAAAATTCAAGTTTTGGTTGAAAAAAGAAGGGTTGAAAGGGTCACATGTCTGTAGACTTCAAAGAAAAGAATAAGCTTTTTCTGCTGACAGTGGGTAGAATAAAAATATCTTGAACTTAAATTTTAACAAGAGAATGAGTTTAGTCTTTGGGAAAACTTTGCAACACTAATGTAATTGAACATTTGGAAATGTTTGCCTAGAGACATTCTAATTTAGTTTTGTTAATAGACTATAGTTTCAGATGATAGAAGTTTGTTAGGAATGACATGGGGATGCTTTAGGGGAACCTTCTTTCCTAAAGTATTTTCTACTGTATCAGCATCTCATCAAAAAGCACTTCTGTTCAATGTGTAAAATGCAGGTTTTTGTATTGAGTATTAGGATTCTCTCTGTACATTTTTTTTCTCTCACCAACTGTCCATTGGGCAGACAGTCAACTATGTGTGCATACGTTTTGCGTGTATTAAATGTGCCTCTGCCTATTGCGCATGCACAGAAGTCTGGTCTTAGACTGCCTGTGTACTCCACACTCTTCCTAGAATAAATATAATGGTGGCAATAGAAGTTTGGTTTTAAAAAAATCTAATTGGGAAAGGAACACAAGGAGAGTCAAAAGAAGAGTATTTTATTTAAGTTAACAACAGCCATTTTTAACTTTATGGTGATTACATTGGGTGTGAAAAGTTGAAAGACCTCAGCTAACCACCATTTCAAAAATTAGCAGAACCAACCAAGCAAGAAATATTGTTAATGTGAGTTACTCAGGAAAGGGTTAGGATGGTGTTAAGAATAAGATATCAGCGTGGAGCGTTTAAGCAGCTGTTGCAATCAAATCAGTGTAGACTCTGGACAAAATCTCCACATAGATTTGCATGTTCATCTTTGTGAATGTCATCTTGCAAACACTTCTGAGCTGGATTGTAATGCTGCAATACTGCAGAGAAAGAGAGAGCACACAGCCATCCCAGGTGGGCACCAGAAAACAAATCATCATCTCACCTGCATCTCACTTGTTCTTGGAGTTTTAGCTTTCATCATACTTATAATAACTGCTGTTTCCTCCTAAACCACTGATCATAAGGAGTTATGCAGTTGTACAAAAGTAGCTTTCATTTAAAATAAAAGTAGGTTTATAACCTATTTATTGTTAGGTTCTTTAATAGCTTAAAAAAGAAATTGGATAGCAGTAAACCCAGAAAAAGTGTTCTGCAAAAGAGTGAACCAAGACATGGGAATTGCAAGGTTAAATCACATGAAAATTGTGTAGGGTAAAAGCAAAGAATTAGAAACAAAAATAAAGATCTGATTCTTTCAGGTAATAATACCAGATATACAACTCCTTGTTTTAAATAGCTGGGGTGATCTGTCCTTACGTTTGTTGGGAATTATCATAACAATTATTTTTATGGATTACTACTTCTATACCAATAGTCTCAATTGCCATCCCTTTGGGAACAGATGGAATGAAAAGATACAAAATTCTAGGTTTTATGTGTAACCAGAGGAAAGAAAGTATATCTGCACATGTGTGTGTAATAGTTGTAGATATTTACATAGAGTAAAAAAAAAAGTGCAAGTGGTTATGGGAGCAGTATTAGCCCTGCTAAATTTGATGATACGGTTTAAAAGTCATTATACTGAATTAAACAGGATTATAACATGACTCAAATGCTGACATACTATTGTTGTAGAAGTACCAAGGCTATGAGCTGATAGACTAAAATACACATATAGCTTTCAGCACTGGAATGGTTCTGGACAATTCTTGGTCCTGAGCAAAGATTAGAACATAGTTGCTCAAGTCTGTCTAGGTGGATTTTACTACGCTGAATTCCCTAATACAAAATGGAAATTACTAGTTGAGTCAAATCTTGACTCTTTTTGTTTGTGTTTCAGTGTAAACAAAGGAAAGGAAGCAAAGAGCTGTATCTTTTCTAGTTAGAAGCTCCACCAGCGAAGGTTATGCGACCCGTTTTCTTAGCCTCAGCATCCTCTCTGATTCCTCCTTACTGTGGCTGGAACATAAACTACATATTTACTTGTCTGTAGTCTGGTGTCCTCTGCCACTCCTGCTTAGCTGTATTATGTGCTCCAAGTACCCACAACGTCTGTTTGTTCTCCATATGTAGCATCAGAAGGCTCTGTTCTGCACTGTAGGTAACTGGCTAGGCCAGCAAAGCATTCGAGTAACACACACATTTCCACTTCCCTGTGGGTACTATGGGTCATGCTTTGAAATTGGCCTATTACATCTCCTAATTACCATGTGCTATTACACTCATGGGTGATGACTCGGTGGATAACACAGCAAAGACTGCTTTCAGAAACAACATGTAAAAACATTATTAATCTCAATAATCTTCAGGTTTGGGATGATACCAGAAGATGCAAAAGTGCAGGTGGAACTCCAAACAATTATATTCTGTACTGTGCATCTCCAAAGGCCACACAATTTCTTTCTCTCTCTCTTTTTTTTCTGTTTTTTTTTTTCCTTTTTTCATTCCTTTAGTAGTCTACAGAGGGTCATAAAAGTACAGGTTGCGCTGTAATATTGGTGTCTGCCCAGCAAATGTAAAGCTCATTTTGACTCTTGAGTACTATGGACCCAACTTTTCCTGCCACTTTCCCAGCACTGTTAAAGTGGCTAAAAATCATACAGCAGAGCTTAAATCTCTCGTTGTATAGCTGCCAGTGACTAAACAATAGTCAATGCGTAAGCTAGCTGGGCCCAAACTCTAAACTCCAGGTAGCTTCATTTTATGACAAGTAATACATGTGGTTCATTTTCAGTTATGTAATTTATTTGCTCTTTATGTAATGCAATCATAGACATGCAGTATGTTTCTCAGATCTGAATAATTTTGAATGAGACCCTAAAATCCATGATTAATTACGCTGTAATGCTCAAATCAGATTCTGCTTTGTGGCTGGTCAAAAATGCAGTTTCATTACAAGATTAGAAACCTTTTAAAATTAAGTAACAACAGGCTTTCATAGATGCACAAGCAACACTAATGTAGTTAAGGATGCATGATTACTAAATGATATCTTCAGAGGGTTATACCTTTGTCAAAAAGTATTATCTTGTTTTATATTGCATAGAATTGAATCTTAGTTACAAGGTGAACTCAGTTTTTATTTTATTTTTTAAAAATTGCAGATATTTTCCAGAATTTTATCCTTTAGTTTGAAGGGCTGAATTTCCAAACATTTGGCCCATGATTTTCTCTTGAAATATCTTAAGTCACTTTTATTTTTTTACTTCCCCCCTCAGTTTTAGTGATTTTTATAGACAGATCCAAGATGAACAGTTAGGGTATAACAAAATCATGTGCGAGCTGTTTAACTTTGGATTTGTCTATTAATGTCTTGCATAAAGACTTTGGTATCATTCTTTCTTAGGGACATTGCAGACAGACTCCCTGTTTTCAGTGGGCAGATCAATGACTTTCACATACAAACATATGATTTTCCTTTTGGATTTTCATCCATGTTTTAATATTAAAATAATTAAATAATACTAGCCAAAATCTTGGTGATATAGTTTTGCTCCATTAAATCATATGATACATCGACTAAATAAAAAAAGTTTGCATTCTCTAGAGGCAATGATTTTTAAATAACATTTACTATAAAACTCCCAAGATGACGCAATGGAATCCAAATTTGGTGCTCATAGTCATTGCTATTCTAATTTGTTGTTTAAATCATTGAAAATGTAAGCATGACTGTCACACTGTACTCATAAAGTTTTTAAGTTGTACATAGCAAGAAAGGGGTTAATGCAGGAAGCAACCAAAAATAAAGAATGGATGTTTCTCCATTATTTTTAGAGTAGTTTTGTGTGAAATCAGTCAATTAAAACTGATAGATGATATACTTTATCTGAAGTTGGATTATTTTGCTTTGTAGTGCACACAATACTTTGTCCTTTGGCTATAGCTATCAAGCCTCAGTGTTGTTTACTTTCATGCTTGGGAGTTGTGGAGCAGGCAATGGGAGGCAGCAGCACGTTGTTTGCCTTGTCAAAAGGTACCCTTGGTAGCTCAGCCCAATCCTTTTGTTCCTGATTAACCCTGGCCAGAAATGTTCTTTCCAGTTACACAAAATGGAGAGAAAATGCTAGTTCAGGAAGTCTGCCACCTTGGCTTTTATTTATCTTGAGGAGCTGCTTGACAGTAGCATAACAACAGAGGCTCTAAGGACAAAGTGAAATGAATGGTAGTTGGTGCAGCTGCCCAGCCAGTGCCACCTGGGTTGCTGGAAGTGGTGGATGAAGACAGATGTCACTTCAGGATTTTATTTATTTATTATTATCTCAACTATTCATTTAGATTTTTCTTGGATTCTTAGGAAGTAAGGGAATCTGTTGTGTGTTCCCCATCTCCAAGGATTTCCACCTTTTCAGGGACATATGAATTTGAAAAGACATCCAGGTTCTTGCTACCCTCAGTATAAGCACATTCCTTCTTGTATGGTGACCAAACTCCTCTTTCTCTTTATCATCCTGTACCACGCTGAGGACGCTGGCGTTGCTCTTACATGTGGTACACATGCTCTGCAGGCTGACACTCCTGTTCTGTCTTATATCCCTCTCTTGTAACTGATTCAGATACGGTTTAGTCTATACCACTTCATTTGTTAAATCAAGTAATTGTTTAAATTGGTTTCTTTGATCATATTCCATCTTTATCTTATTGCACAAGCAGACGGGGCTGGAAAAGAAAAACAC
Organism: Microhierax caerulescens; assembly: GCA_035590215.1. Classification (NCBI taxonomy): domain Eukaryota; kingdom Metazoa; phylum Chordata; class Aves; order Falconiformes; family Falconidae; genus Microhierax; species Microhierax caerulescens. The sequence goes on along the minus strand of JAVJGJ010000034.1, from coordinate 11,002,646 downwards.
TCACAGGATTAGTTAAAATAAAACCATAATCTCACTAAAGCAAGTGAGAAAAGACTGCTATATCAAATAAAAAAGCTGGGTTTTTTTCTCAATACCTTTCTTTTAAGTTTCAAGTGAGATGTTTTCTTCCTGGTCTTGTGTGATCTGCCGTCTTTAGGCATCTCTGGCAGTTCTCATTAAACAATCTGTCATAGGTTATAAATGAGATGGTGCTGGGGTATGGGGTGTGGAGTTGGGCTGTATCCCCAATAAGATGCAGGGTTAGCAAGGCAAGACCAGGTATAGGAAAGCCAAGGAGGATTGAAGCCTCTGCAGAACCTGTCATTTCGTCAACATTGTGCACTCTCATCCTGGATCCTTTGGGTCCTAAAGGATGAGGCCAGTGACAGTTCTGCCTTACCTACTCGCTTGCAAGTAGGCTGAGATTGTTCAGTGCATTTCCAATACTCTGCTACTGTTCTTGACTATTTTGCATTCCTGGATCTTACAGAGGAAATGCTACAAAATCCTGCCTTTCTCAGGTAAAATCATGCCTGCTCATGAATGGTTTAGAAAGGCAGTACAGGGGTCATTGGATCATATTTTTTTCATTTCCTTCTAATAAAAGTGCTGTGCCTGAGCAGACATCTCTTAACAAGATGCTTTTGCTGTTGTGAGTGCCACTTTGACTGTGATAAGCAAATTTTATCAAATATCAGGTAACACTTTATACAATTTCTTAGCAGTCATCAGATCATGAATAAAAAAGAAATTACTGATTCAGTGCATGAGTTTAAACCAAAACAATATAAGCATTTAGGCTGTGTCTCTGTGCTTTACTAAGCTTTATTTCCTGAAATGCAACAAAATGTTATCTGGTGCATCTGTGCTCCCTACGTGCTGCCAGTGGAACAGTCTACTTCAACCCGGAGAGGAAGCCCACTCACTACCTTGACTACTTTAAAACCTGTTTCACCTCAGACACAAGGTAGTCTTGGGTCCTTTATGGGTACTTAAATTTCTCTGACAATAAACACTGGAAGATTACTTTGTTCTATACCACAAATGTGCTTCTTTCTCCACAACGTGTCTTTAAGTAACATTTCAGCTTTAGAATTTCACTGACTAAACTTTATTTTCTTACTGTGAGATGAAGTCAATGAAATAGAAAATGTTCCAAGCTATCTGAAGAAACACTTCCTCAGAAGTACAGGTCTGACCAAGGTAGAATATTCTTGATATCATCGTTCCAGTTATTTCTCTCCCCCTAAATGGAAAAAACAACTTGTCAGAAAGACATGACATATTCTAGGAGCAAGAGGAAAAAACAAACAGCCTTAATTGATGTCAGCCTATAAGAACCCAGCTAGAACAGCCCATTGTACATATCCTGAGAAGCTTTAAATTTAATCTACCACATCATGATGATTTACAGGAACAGCCTTGCCTTCACTTTACTGAACATGTCACCCATCCTAATGTATTTTCAGATCATTCCTTCTGATAGCAAAATCATATCTTGAACCTGGGTTGTTTTTGTTTTGTTTTATTTTTTCCACCCTGTATTTCTCAACATTGAAAGAGCTAGTATAACCCTATTACCAGTGGTTATGCCACTATTTACAAAAAGTAATAAATAAATGCACTAGGATAAAAGAGGAATGCAGAGAAGTCAAGTTTTTATTTCTGACTATATGCATAAAATTTTTATACACGCACTAAAATTTAGATTTAGTTTATAAGCTGGTTGCTTTAAAAGGAAAAAAAAACCAACAAAAAACCCACAAAACAAAACAAAAAAAAGCAAAAAAACAAAGCACAAAACCAACCAAACCACAAACAACAATTGAGTTAGAAAGAAGAAATAGCCTAGAGTGGTTACAGCAAAACATCTGAATTCAGAGAGATACCTCCTGCCACTTGAATCTGTTTATTTATGATGGTATTTTAGGTATTTTCATTTAAATCAGTGGGATCATTTGAAGGCAGTTTTCCCTGAGCATGAGTAAGAGAACACTGCTGTATGAAATGATGACTGAAAGACAGTTCCCCCTATTTTATTTTATTTTTTAAACCTTTGAGGAAAAAGTGTTGGTTTTCCTAAGCTAAAGATTGGGGGTAGCTATTTTTTCCCCTCTTTCAGTTTGAAGACTTTGGGGTGGGTTTAAAAGACATAGAGCTGTTAAGTGAGTACAGCAAACTTTAGAAACAAGGAAAGAAAGTAAAAGAATAAGAGAAGATAGTATGAGACTGAAAGAAGGACCTCCCAGATGAACTGCCTGAGTTTGGAAAACATCTAACTTTGGGAACATCTGTGGGTGCTTCTTGAAATTATCCCTAGGCTTTATAGCTCCTTGAGCAGTTTTGAAAACTCCAGCTTTCTTTGACTGGGATATATTGAACATAGCAATCAAACGGGGGGAAAAATTGCCAGGAGCAATATTCTCTATATAGGCAAAAGGTGCCCGTACAATATATGCTTCCTCAGGATATATTCTTGTCTATATGGAGAACTTACAGGGTTACGGCTTGCATGAGGTCTGGTAATGAAAGTATCTCACCATGCTGAAGTACTTGCTTTGATGATTAGTATGAGATCAGCTCCGATGCTGCTCCGTCTTTGTGGCTGTGCTTACTCCCGTTGACAAAACCAAAATGAACATAGGTAGTCTATGCTGCAGGCTTATGTTTGAGCTAATTTGGTAAATTTTTCTGTGCCATTAAAAAAGCGCTCTCTCTCATACGCCTAAACTTCATTGTGTTGAAGGCTGGGGTGCTTGTGAGATTTCAGGGGAAAGTTTTCTGCCTCTGCCTTATCAAAGCAATATATTGAAATTGGGATCTCTGAAGGAATTCTCATGCACTGGAGACTAAGGCATAAAAAAGTACAACTGTATGTAAGGTAGTTAAGTAATATTAAGTGTGTATATTGTATTAGTCTGGGCAGCTACTACGGTGCAGTACAGCTGTACTATTTTTAGCCCAAGGTTAGGTTCAAAGCTGCCTGGGGTCATTCTCTGTGACCTTGTACTCCATCAGATAGTAAGCTTCAGAAAGCCATTCACACACTGAGAGAAATACCATTGTGTTTAATTTGGCATATAATCTTCTGTCCTTTCTGTTGCGTACCTGCTGAGTGCACTGAATAAATCTAAAAGCATTTTAATAGCTATTCCTGATGTGATGTCAGGCAGACCTCAGGGAGGGAGGCTTGTGTTTTGCAGGGTAACCAGCTTGCCACCCTCATACTTCCCATCTTATGTACAATGCGCCATGTCATATTTCTAAGCCCTTGGTGGCAGATCTAGCTGTGCTCCTCCTACAGTGTAGTCAGCCCCCCCTTGTCTTAATCCACATTGCATTAGGTATGGTAGCTGAGATGAACAATTTTACAGAAAGGAATTTTCTTCCAGCTGAGCTAACAAATTCATAGGTCTGTGATAACCATCTACAGCACTTGAGATAACAACATCCCCCACTCGAACAAATTATCTACCCTGCAAACCTTCATGTGTATTAGGTTGTGGCTTTTCTAGACCTGCTGTGTTGAAGTGTAAAGAGGTTCTATGCAGTCAAACTCCTCTGAAAGTGTCCCTGAAAATAGCATTCTGGCAGACGGCTTCCAAAAAACTAAGAACATTCCATTAATAAAGGAAGCATACAAACCTGTATATCCTTTCTGAGGAAGCACGTGCTACAAAATCAATGATCTGGCAGGTGTCAGGAACAACTGATGAGCCTGGTGCACCCGAATGAAAAGTTGTAAGACTGAACTGGGTGATTCTTACTATCAGTTGCCAGTTCTGATAGATACTCATTCATTATTGCTGTCAGCCCAGAAACCCAAAAAGATTTTGTAACAAACTTGTGATGGACTTCAAAATTAGATTTCCACTGTAGTTTTTCAGTAGATCATACAAAAAAATGTGGTGAGCAAACGTGTGATTGAATTGCATTGATTGGGAGGTCTCAGCAAAATGCCATCCTCTGAACAGACAAGGTGGTAACCCAATATGTGAGACCTTATTTTTTTATTCCTTGAGTATGCTTTATAATATGATGAATTATTATGAGATCTTCAGGTATGAATGCAGCTAGGCTTTATAATACCAGAAGATTTTCAGTTTATTCTAGCACCATTCCACATCTACTATGAAGTATCTATCCCAATGTTAGTGGCTTATGTATACAGAAGTTGCAGTAATAGTTCTGCTTTGATTATAAACCTAGTTCTGCTTTTACAAAGATAAAGTACTGCTTATAATTTTAGAGTAAAACTGTAGGGAATAGTATGAATATTGTTATACCACTAAAAAATTGGAATAACTCAATACAGCCAGAAAACAATTTTTTTCTTTGCCAATGCTTCAGATTTTTTTTTTTTCTGAGAACTTTGAAATTCTCCATAGGTCAGTACAAATGTTATAGATTAAATGCTCTTCCGTAATTAAAAGGCACTATCTTATCCAGATTTCTGAGAGAGGAAAAAATCTACTATTTTAGATTTGTTTCTGATAAAAGCTCATCATTTATCCACATCTCTTGCAGTGGATTATCAGGAGTGTGTCTGTTCTTAGCGCTGTTTCTTGCTGCTCTACGGTCAAACACTGTTATCGTAGGGTGCCACAGTGTGGTACCTGTTGGTACCGCAGCTTTCTGGTTTGTGATTTTTTTTATTTTATTTTTTTTTTAAGAATTACTTTTGAAAATGCATTTTCATATTTTGCTTATCTTCTTGAACTTTTAAAATATTACCTCCCTTTCCCCAAAGTGGATGTTTTGGTTTTGTTTAGTTTGTTTTGTTTTTTGGTTGGTTTTTTTTTTGGTTTTTTTTTTCTGAGAGTGAATTTTAAGTGTTTTCCCTACATTATACTTGCTTTTGCTAATGACCCTCAAAATGTATTTATAAACACACAAATTTGAGTGTAAAACATTGCTATTAGGCGGGTGTGGGAGGTTCAGCTATATACTCAGTCAGATTCTCTTCTGCACCAGGTGTCCCTCAGCAGCAGGTTGTGGATTGCAGTTACTTGATTTTGCAATCTGAATTATGTTTATATGACCAACAGGGAGCTTGCCACAGTCACGCTAGATCTTACAGTGCTGGAGGAACAGCAGAAGCACAGATGGAAGTGACAGTACCAGGTACATAAGCCGTGAGGAATCAGATGCTGTGCATCTGCTTTATAGAAAGTAGTATACAAATATATATGCATATTCATCACTGTGCTTGTGGGAATTCAAAATTGCAACAATTAAAGTGTTGGTAACTAGCAAGAAGCTTGTAGGAAGTCTAGGATCTCCTTATCTCTGTTTCCCCATAAAAGATTTTCTGCTGTAGTTATGCTGATGCCAATATTTATTTCTGTTGCAGAGACAGATTTTTTAAAATTTTATATTTTTGAATAGCAGTGTAAGGAAAACAAAAAGAAGGGGTATTGTATCGCTCTGGTTGAGAGAGGCTTAGGATATAGTTACTTTATTTATTAGCCTGTCAATCTGTTTTCTGTGTTTAGAACTACTTACTTTCTACTTATTATGGTCTGTTACTCTGACTGATGACTTCCATCTCAGGACATAGGTAATGGAGAGAAATGAAACTGCTTTGTCAAGAGAGTCATCTCCTTCTTCAGGAGGCAGAAAGCATGTTGTAGGTTGTGATTCAAGTGCTGCAGAAGAGAATGGCACTATCCCCATCATAACTGATGACAATAAGTCAGATTTATCCTTTCTTTTATTGTTCTTCTAAAGCTAGTAGTAATACATTTGGAAAGAACCTTTTTCATTCCCTAAGGCTCTGGTAGGATAATAAAAACCGAATTCTGTCCTGCCTATTGCATATGTGCTTTGGGCAAAGATGAGTCCCTGACCACTGCAGAGCCACAGCCTGAGATGATACCAAGTGAACTGGAGGTTTTATTAGGCTGCTCTTTGTAAGCAGGACTATTTCCCTTTCAGTGAAGCAATTGAAAAGACTCTGCTTGAATTTAAATTGTAGGATCACACTGTGCTTAAAACTGCTTTGTTTGACCAAGATATCACTGAGGAAATCTCAGCAAGGCAGACCTCTTCCATTGCCCCCAAGATTATAAGTAAATCTCAGCCAAAATGCTATCTACCTTTTGGGGTTTTGTGGTTTTGGTTTTTTGTTTGTTTGGGGTTTTTTTTTGTGGTTGGTTTTTTTTTTTTCCTTGCTGCTGATTCCTACACAGCTTGTCAGTGTTCTGCAAGCAGTGAGACATAAGAATGGAAAAATAAACTGAATGCATTCTCAATAAAATAAAAGCAAGAAAGTGACAGCTACTGACTGAGAATTAGAACTAAAAATACTCCTCTTTATTCTGAAGGTGAACCTTTGAGATAAGGCTGATTTTGCTAATAAAATGTAGTACAAACAGCTACTTTAACAAGTACAAAAACCTGATGTCTCATTTTGATAGACACTCAATGCAGCATATTCTGCCAGGAGTTTCAGCTCCCATGTGGGTTTTGGTTTTGTTTAGAAAAACAAAAAAAGAATTGAACACAGTTGAGCATTTGTGAGCAAAACAGTTCTGGCAGTTTGGTCTTCTTTCAACTATTTGTTACCACTGCTTCAGGTAAATTGATAACATGGTAGAGGAGAATAACATTTTTAAAGCCCAGAAATGTGTTGTTTGGCTGTCTTCACACTGAATAACTTGTTCTGCTGACTTAAAGGTAGGATGACTGGCCCAACAGTGACCACATGCAAAGATGAACATCAGTGCTTCCTTCCGAAATGTGTCACAGTCCTGAGAACACCAAAAAAAAAACCCCAAAAACCAAACCAAACCAAAACAAAAAAAACCCAAAAAAACCCCCAACCATATTTAAGACTTTTGCATAAGCCTTTTGGAACTGGCTGCTGTATTACATGAGAACAGCTTGATAGAAGAGGTCTCTGAACTCTTCGTTTCTGAGTAATTTTTGAACAACACATCATGCTAAGAGTAAAACAAACAGAAAAATACTGACAGTAAAAATGGCACAGTGAAAAGTACTGTCAGATGAATCATTCTTGAATTGCAGCAGATAATTGCAAAGCAGAATTTCTCCTTTTTTTCCTGAAATCAATGAGTGACAGCATAACAAATAAGAAAAAGTAGGTTTATTTTCTTATTTTTTATATTGTTTGAACAATGAAGTAAAGACAACTAAAACCAGTAACTCGGAGAAAGTGAGCTAAAAGACCTCAGTATGGCTAAGGAAAATTAGGGGACTCCTGTGGGCTTGTGAACTCTCTTATGTTTTATATAAGAATATACAAGGGACTATGTGAATAGAAGAAAAATGTGCAAGTTTGTGACTCATCAGCCACTTACCAAGTTTCAAGGTAGAAATTCCTGAGAAAAGCATAATATGATTGTGGTCTCAAACCACTGTCACTGGTTTAAACCCAGCCACCAAACAAGTGTCACACAGCCACTCACTCATTCCCCCTGCTCCCTCCCCACAGGGAGATGGGGAGGAGAATCAGAAAAGGTGAAAATCATAGGCTGAGAAAAGAACAGTTTAATAATTGAAATAAAGTTAAAATAATACAATTTTAATTATTTTAGTTATTATTTTTAATGAAGACAAGAGGGAGAAAGACTAATAAAAAAACAAAGTGAAAAAAAAAAACCCTTAAGTGATGCACAATACAATTGCTCACCACCTGCAGGCTGATGCCCAGCCATTCCCTACACAGCTATTGGCAGCTCCCAGCCAACCCCCCCCAGTTTATATACTGAGCGTGACGATCTGTGCCATGGAACATCCCTTTGGCTGGTTCAGGTCAGCTGTCCTGGCTGTGTCCCCTCCTGGCTTCTTGTGCACCTGCTCACTGGCAGAGCATGGGACACCTGAAAAATCCTTGATTTAGAGTAAGCACTACTTAGCAACAACTACGACATCAGTGTGTTATCAACATTATTCTCATATGAAATCAAAAACACAGCACAGCACCAGCTACTGAGAAGAAAATTAACTCTCTCCCAGCTGAAAGCAGGACACCCACCAACCTCAGCCTGAGGCTTTATGTAGAAAAAAAAAAAAAAAAGGAGAAATGCTACTTTAGCTCGTGAAATGTACATATGGTTTCTTTCAGCCTGAGCAGCAAATCAGGAAAGCTGATGTTTCAGGTGTGCAGATGGAGTTGTACAAGTCAAAGTGATAAATAGTGCTAGGGTCTAACTGTTAATTTTAATTAATTTACCTACAAGCTCTAAGAAAGTGACTTGTTCCTCTGTTACTCTTTTGTTACTGGTACACAAGAAAGTCCATCAGGAGGCAACATGGTGATTTTTTTTTTTTTTTTTCCCTGAGAAAATTTAGTTTGATGTAAGAGATAGAAAAGCTTAGAAGCAATAACTTTGGAGAATAAAGAGGGAATAGACTAATTCAGTCATGAAGGGCAGACATCCAAAAATGTTTAAGTAACTAAAGATGCTGTTACACTTAGGGAAGAAACCAGAAAAGCTACTTGTGTTGGGGCATGCATAGCTAGTGATACAAGTGGTATGATTGCTTTCAGAAGGGATTTCTGTGCTATTCAATGCATAAATCCATTTCTGTCAGGAAAGAGAAATGTTGAGGGACCAAGGGATTTCAGAACCTCATTCTGTTTAAAGGGACTGTCCTTGACCTTCGATACAGTAAGTCTTGGGTTAGATCCCATGCAGCCAAAAGGTCTCTGAGCCTGACATAGAGCAAAAGTGAAAATTCTTTGAAGTTCAAGCATGTTAACTGTCATTTTTTCAAGCCAGACAGAACTCTGAATTCTTTAAGAGAAGCAGACCTGACTCAGGAGAAAGTGAACTATGCCATGAACACTCTTTTGCATTCACTGAGCCCCATACACTCCTATTCTGAAAAGAAAACAGAATGTGCTTCTATAGCTTGCTTTGACAACCTGAACACCCTTAGACTTTGATTACCAAATCATAGGTTAATAACAAGGAAAAACAAAATCTTAAATTGCTGCATAAATGGACTGTTGAAGCTGTGTATTAGTAATTCTAATACTTTGTTTTATTACATATTCATGTTTCATTATATTATTTCATACATGGTGAATATGCATAAGGTAAAGCAAAGATATCAGTTGGAAAGGTAATAAATTTCCCAGTGAACTGAAAGAATTACATTTTAAAAAATGTAGATAAAATCCTTTTTTTTTCTGGTGTTTTGTTTTGTTGGTTTTTTTTTTTCAGGGACATAGATGTTAGTGTATAGTTCAAGAGAAATACTAGAAATGTTCTTGCTGTAGGACACTTTCCATCAAGCAAAAGAACACAAAGCTATGACAGTCTTCAAAATGATTAGATTTCCATTTATTCTTTGGACCCTTACAGACCCATATCTGTTGGTTTTATTGTGGTACAAAATTTCAGCAATAATTCTTACCAGTGTGATTGTTATACCACAGGATGTGGTTACCGACTTCATGCAAATACCTGGGGTTTTCAGCTTAATAAGGTCTCAGGAGACTACTTTTATTTGAAAAAAACATTCTCACATATAACTTTTCAACTGATTTTTTTCAAACTTGCACCAGGTCTTATGAGACTCTGTCTCACATAACCTTCTAAATTGTTTTGTTTATTGTAACAGTAGAATGTTTCCAGTGATAACGAGGCAAGCATTTTCCTGTCATTTATTCTAATTGTCTTATGCTCAGAAGGCACATGGGTCACTTTCAAATGGATTTTATAACTTGCCTTTGATTACGTGCTTTGGATATTTTATTCTAGGTAACTTGTCTGCTGAAAAATGTCATATTGTTATTAAAATAGTCCTAGTTATAATTTTTAAAAGGTCTTGATGCTATATAGATTTTGACTGATTGATGTTGAGTAACTTGCTTTTGAAATGTTGCTACCAAAATAGGCTGTGCACTTGTTAAGTCTCCAACAGTTTTTTTTTGAGTGGAACAACATTGTCCAATGTTTTTGGACAATAGAATATTTCAAAGAAAATCAGAAATTATCCCAATGTAATCTTTTCAACAATTCACTGCTTTTAGTGTTTTACCTATACAGTAGGTCAAATCAATTTCATACTGCAGCAGCTTAATGAAGCTCAGCTTTCCTCAAGATTGTATGCAGTTCAGTAGTTTTTGCTCTTTTTTAAAAGGAAGATGGCCTACTCATGGAATCCCAGGCCGATGTTCAGGTGAAAAGATTTTTCTATTCATCATGTTGAGACTTGGATATGTTTCTAATTACAGTGATTCTGCTTGGGACAATCCAGGATCTTTGCTAATTCCCTGTCTTCTACCTTTTCAAATCTAAGGGGTATCCAACTCAATTTTTTCATTAATCTACTCTCTCTTATCTGCATGAACCACAATAATTTTCACATAATCTGTCTAACTGTTGGTTCTGGTGTGTAAGAAAATTACATTTCAGAAAGTGTTCCATGTCCTTTCTGATGAGGACCTGATCTGAGTTTCAACAAGCCAGAACTGCTGAGGAACCAGAGCCCAAGGGTAGTGAGAATGGATGGATGGATGCACTGTGCTAGCAAAAGTCAGGAATATTCAGAGATCCCTAAAAACTCTGAGAATCATATTCTACTTTATAAAGCACCATATATAGTGGAGCTGTTCAGGGCAAATTGTGTCTGTGTCTTCATGAGATGTTCCATGCTGTGCTGAGAAAATGCAAGGATCACAACACTGAGCTACCTTAGACACCAGTAGCTATGACAATTTAGACAGGTTTTGATCAGTTTCATTCATCAATACTGAAAAAGAGATTTGAATGCTGAATCATGAGTGAAAATATTTTGCAAAACATACTGGGTTTTAAATACTTTTTATAGCACTCAAATTTTCTTTAGAACTTTACTGCTCCTTAACAAAGAATCATGTTTTTTAAATGTTCTCACTTTGCATTTGAGGAGATCTGCTCAGAGCAATAATGTCAGAAAGATGATATACGTAACTGAGAGTAGACCTTATGATATAGTTTTAAAAATTACTTCTACTAAAGCATCTGTTCTGAAGGAACTGCAATAAATTTTGCTGTGGCTGAAGTTCTCTTTCTATTAAAACCAGCAGAATTCTGTGGCTAATTTTAATGGGGTTCAAAATGTTACCTCAAGTACATTTAAAGGTAACTTTACCAAAATGTCTTTTCTTGGAAGCTAAAAATATTTTACTTCATTTGCAAACGCCAGTAATCTTCTACCTCTGTCTTGTTTGTACATCTCTGTTCAGAAAGGTCTGAGAACAAGTGGAGGAGCATCCGCTGTGAAATGGCTATAGCTGCTGTCAGCCATCGTACGGCGCGGCAGTTGCCAGAGGTCCCTCCTTCTGGAGGCTCTGTCAACTGGCAACCTCGAGCCTCTGAGCTGAAGTCCAGAACAGTTTGCAGTCACAACAAATGTATTTGTTCTGTGATCATAGAATGTTGTGTCTGAAATGAAGTTTTGTACCCTTCCAAGTTCCAACCAAAAATATTATTCTGGCAATTGCCCTCCTTTCTGGCGTTGGAAGTAGTATGTTGAAGGACGTTTTGAGAGAGAAACAAAGAGTAGATTTTCCTTCAGGTTTTAACTAACTCTTTCTAATGAAATGAAAATTCTTCTTCACAAGGGAAATGGGAAATCATTTGTGTTTCTTTCATCAACAAAGTGTCAGGGAACAGCGAAAGAGAGGGCTCTGTGAAGGGAGGTGAGCCAGGAGCCAAGGGCAGCAGCAAGGCAGGCAGGACGGTGCCGTCAGTGAAAAGGGATGCAGCCAGCAGTCAACAAAATGCCAGACAAGGCTAATGATGAGGCAGATCTGAATTCAGGTCAAGAAGCCAAAAGGAAAGGCAAGTAGCTGCCTACACCTGCAGCACAGCCGAGGCAGGAGCTGAGGGCAAGGGCAGCTCCTGAGATAAGGAATGGAGGGTGGTGGCATGGGGGCCCCAGATGAGGCTTCTAATTGCTCCTTCTCACAATTCCCCTCTGCTGACCAGATTGGAGGTTACACACCTGCCACACTGGTGCAGACTTTGAGCGCCAGCTGCTGGGACTGGGATGGACAAGATTGCAGAAGATTACACAGAAGGGAGGCTACAGGTGCTTTAGGGCAGTCAGTCTACTGGTGCACTCCTGAGGTGTGGCTCCATCAGTAATATAATAGTCCTTATTTAAATTAGCTGAGCTGTTAATGTGTATTCTTTTGTCATGAATCTTATCCTTGTTGCAATTCTGATGCTTCTTCAGAGCACTAGGACCCAATTAAAAATAAAAAAGCACCTGTTACAAATAAGGGCAGCTATTCAGCTGAATTTGGGGGATAAGGAAAAAAACCTTTTACGCTCTAGTTGTTTGAATTTGAAAATCCCAACAGTTTTCTGATGAGGGAGTTACTAAAATTGGATTATGAAGGTTGAAGTACAGGAATGACAGTCAAAAAAAAAAAAAAAAAAGGTGAATTTAAGATGTACCTATGCTATAGTATACAGTGCAGGTTAGTACAATGAGATGGGTTAAATGCAGTTTCACTGAGAAGTCCCCAAATCATTTAATGGTGTCAGATCCCCAGTGTACACCAGTCCTTATTGGAATCTCAATTTTCTTGCAGTAGAACACTGTCTTTAATAACATACCAAAAATGGAAGTACGTTTCAATCTTGATCATGACCTTTCCCAGATTAACTTTTGGGGGATTTACCACTGTTCCCATGCTACTTCTTAAAATTATTTGATTTTTAAACTCAATCTGTAGACTGAACAAAGTGGGGAAAAAGCTAAATGTTTATAGTATGTACAGTCACTGGATAATAATTGTGTTCAATCTCCATTTTGCTGAGAGTATTAAATATAGCAACTCTATCTAAAGTTTCAAGTAGGTGATAATAGAAATGATTCATATGTGTCCTGCCAGAATATTTCTACTTTGACATACAAATCAGAGATGTCTGATTTGCAGGAGACATCTGTGAGTAGGTAATTATTAGCAGCTTGATTTTAATCAGTCTGAGGAGTTCCTTGACCACATGTCAGGTTTCTGTAAGCACTGAAGAAAAACAATTTCTTACAAAAGGTGCAGCAACCACCCATTTAAAGTTCCAGTCCAGCTCAAATGAAAAGTCTTTTTTGTTTCTTTTTTAACATTTAAAAGACTGCATGTAGAAGTAAGCCTGACTTTAATACCTCTTTAAATCATTGATTTTAACACTGGACATGGCGAACCATGGTATCTTTCATCAGCAAAAGATAAAAGATTCAGAAACTGTGTAGTCTTTATGGGAAAGTAATACTTTGGGGTTTTGTTTTGCGGTGTTGGTATTGTCATTTATTATTCAACTCTTTTCATTTCAGAGTGAAAACAAATATTTCAAAGAGGATTTTACTTTATCTGTGTAAATGATGCACACTTTTTAAAAAAATCTGGCAGGGGAAAAATCCTTGGCAGAAAAACAAAACAATGGCTTACAAATACTTGCATGGTAGAAGCTGTAAGAAGTAAAGGATCCTTTGTAAATTGGCTGAGAATTGATCTGTTTGCTACAAACCTAATCATTGTGCACCAACAATGATAGTGAATATTACGTGCATCTCTGAGAGTCCTGACTATATTATGTATGTTTGATATATTTGTTTCTGCAGAATAACCATTCTAAAATAAAAATAATGGAGTACAAAATAAATTAGATATATTCAGTTTTGCTGTAGCCATAGAATATCATTGATGATTTTTCCTGAACTACAATTTTTATCTGATACATGATTAGATGGTTAGGAAGTAACATTCTGGGAACTTTTGACTATTATTGAGAGATCTTGTGTGGGTTTTTCTGTTTTGTTCTTTTCAAGAGAAAGGTGAGATTTTCAGAGCTCCAATCCCTACTCAATTGGATGGCTCTTTGGTTAAGTTCAATGTGCCCTTTTGTTGTGGTTTAGTCCCTGCTGGCAACTATGCTCCCCACAGCTGCTCGTTCCACCCTGGTGGGATGGGGGATTGAATCAGAAGAATGAAAGTGAGAAAAATCATGGGCTGAGGTAAAGACAGTTTAACAGGAAAAGCAAAAGCCATGCACACAAACAAAGCAAAACAAGGAATTCATTCACCACTTCCCATCAGCAGGCAGGTGCTCAGCCACCTCCAGGGAAGCAGGGTTCTGTCACACCTAATGGTGACTTGGGAAGACAAATGCCGTAACTCCAAATGTCCCCCTGCTTCCTCCTCCTTCCTCCAGCTTATATATTCAGCATGATGTTCAAAGGTATAGAATATCACTTTGGCTAGTCTGGGTCAGCTGTCCTGGCTGTGTCCCCTCCCAATTACCTGTGCTCCTCCAGCCTTCTTGCTGGCGGGGCTGAGAAACTGAACAGTCCTTGACTTTGTATAAGCATTACCTAGCAACAGCCAAAACCATCAGTGTGCTATCAGCATTATTGTCACACGAAATCCAAAACACAGCACTGCATCAGCTACTGAGAAGCAAATTAACTCTATCTTAGCTGAAACCAAGACACCTTTCTAGAAGTTAGAAGTACAGAAACATGCTTTCGTTGAACTCCATGACCTTACTCTTGAATTCAAATTGTTCACACATATGTGGGGCAACATGACTGTATATCTGCTGTCTTCATCAGTTGTTTCTCTCTTACATCCACAAAGTGGGCACAGACTGTTGGCTGTGCACATTGTACAGTTGCCTAGGAGTATGGCAGCAGCACTTTATCTATATGTACTCAATCAATTATTTTTGACTGACTGCCACAGTGATATCTTACACTTCAGTTGAGGACAGGGTGGGGGCAAAGCATATAGCCTATGGCCTGAAGCACTCTAGGGAACTATGACTGTATTTCATCACATGAGTGCAAGTACACGTGAACAGCACTTGCACAAAGTCTGTCTTTAAAAACAAGTCCAGCAAGATGGCACATCTCCGATGTGGTGTCTCTGTGAACTCCAGCCTGGCCTTGGAAGCAGGACAGTAAAGCCTCATGACTAGCTTGAGTTGAGCGTTTTATAAGGAAGGCACACTCATGTTTTTCCGAATGCCATGTTAGGAAGGCTCATTCACTTTTTTCAGAGAGCTAACTTACCTGGGGTAATACCAGGCTCCTTGGTGCAACAGAGATGTACCCGAGAAATTCTGTTACAACCAGCTGGACTATTTCCTTTTATAAAATATTCAAAGCATTTGCAAGTTTATAGCTCAAGTTTAGACTGTCAAATCTCTGGACAGGGACACCTTTATCTCACTTTATGATAGTACAGGGCATAGCGTCATCTGATCTTGGTTCAACCTCTGACTGCAGCTGTCACATAGATAATAAAGTTCTGTGCTGGAGATATTCAGATTACTCCAAATGTTCAGTATAGGCTAACTCAGACAAAATAGGTCTCCAATTGACATTTTCTTCCCATCATTCTACTTTAAAAAGAGAACAGGAAGCTAGAAAGGGTATAAACTTTATTAGGAATGTTTTAAGCTCTCTTTAACAATGCCTAATAAAATCTCCTCAATGTAACTAATGTTCAGTTTTCCAAACCAAAACGTACAGTTGAAGGCAAAGAGTAACATATACATTTCTTTCTCTGCTTCCTCTAAAACAAAACCTTGTTAACTCCCAGGAGAAGCTGTAAAAGGAAGTGATTGTATTATTTCATTAACCTCTGGTTATAGCTAATTTTGCCTGAATGGGAATATGTGAATTTTTCCTCAATTTAGATGCCATTCTCCCAGTATACAGAACATTGCTTGTAGAAGAAAGAAGCTGGATTAATTATCATTGATAATATACAGCTGTGGGCTGACTTCAGGGGCAGCGGGTTGGCTGATGTAGATAAGGTGCAGCTGTGGCTGGTTAAGTTAAGGGGTTGAGAGTCAATGAAGAGAGAACAGCTGAGGAAGAA
>JAVJGJ010000034.1:10970847-10986696 GCA_035590215.1 Microhierax caerulescens | reverse complement strand
ATTGATAATATACAGCTGTGGGCTGGCTTCAGGGGCAGCGGGTTGGCTGATGTAGATAAGGTGCAGCTGTGGCTGGTCAAGTTAAGGGGTTGAGAGTCAATGAAGAGAGAACAGCTGAGGAGGAAGCAAGAGGAGAGATGAGGAGAAAGCAGAAGAGGGACTGGGATGTGTGCTAGTATGAGATGGTAAAAGACCTTGTCGGAGCCAGCTAGTCTGGAGAGTGCTGTGATAATTGCTCATCAGATTCTTACTTGGTAGGTAGATATTTCTTCTGTCAATGGTATTTGTAGGAGCAAAATCTTACTGTGAAGAGAAATGGTGATGTAACATCTTTAATATGTAAAGGTATGTTCATCTTAATACTGCCCTTGTTGCTAGTTGGAAGCTGATGTCCATTTCTGTTAGCCAGCCTTGTTTAGGTTTCCAATAGCTATTTGACCAGAAAAACCTGTGCTTATTTGCAGAGTTAAAATTATGAAGACTTTTTAGCTCCCTGATCTAGAAATTGTTGAGTCTATTCAAAACACAAAATCTTCCTGGAAATAATTGGAGTAGCTTGAACCAGTCTAGTAATATCATAAAGAATATAGAGCTGCATTGCTAGTAATGTTGTGTTGAGGCACAGGTTTCAGTGTAGTATTTTTCAAACTCATTGTGAGAATTTCAGTTGAACGTGATTAATGACTTTAATGACTAGATTGCCCAGTTTGTTTCCCTGGCATGTCAGTGGTGCATACAGCTGTATCTCCTTTGCTCCACTGAAATAAATATTAGTTAACTGCTAAGGGCAGCTAGTGTGAGGCCATCATTTCACAGATATCCTTGCTGGCAACTATGTCAATATAGGTCCAGTGCCCCTTGGTTCCAATCCCTTTTCCACAGTGTGCTTTCTCGTTTGTGCATTGCCTTAAATTGCCTGAATTAAGTGTAGTACAGCACTATAGACCAGGAAAAGACTCTCTTCTGCTTTTAAGGAATGCCATTTTACTCTTGGATTACACAGTTGCAGAGGAGTCAGGGTACAAAAACTAGTGAGGAAGAGGAAGAGGAACAAGAGAGCAGGGGAGAAGAATAAAATCCAAGGGGAAAGGGAGAAAAAAAAAAAAACAACCAAAAAACAAGTGATGGACAATACAGTTCAATACGCACTGACTGGTGCCCAGCCAGTCCCCAAGCAGCGATTGGCATGCCTCAGCCAACTCCCCCAGTTTATATACTGAGCATGATCCCCCATGGTATGGAACATCCCTTTGGCCAGTTCGGGTTAGCTGTTCCTGGCTGTGTCCCCTCCCAATTTCCCGTGCCCCTCCAGACTTCTTGCTGGCAGGGCCTGAGAAACTGAATAGCTCTTGACTTCATATAAACACTACTGAGCAATAAGTAAAAGCATCAGTGTGTTACCAACATTATTTTCACACTAAACCCAAAACACAACACTGTACCAGCCAGCTACTAAGAAGAAAATGAAATATATCCTAGCTGAAACCAAGACAGGAAGAAAATAAGGATGATAAAGAAGGTGTCTGTCTGGTAATGGACAACCATACTTCTCACTTCTTAAACATCTTCTGTAGAAATGCTCGCTGTTAGGCACAGTGAACTGCTTCAATGCAATTCTGCTAGAAACAGGGAAGAAACACTCTTTAGAGTGATTAGTACAGTTCAGTCCAGTGGAATATTACATATATTCAATATTTATTCTGATTTTTCTTGTGTAAATCCTTTTCTCTATTCCACTTCTTTTTTTAAAATACCAAATGAATGTTTGTTTTGATTCTTCCCACCCTTGCACAGAGCCCAGATCACCGTGTTCAGATCTTTGGCTATTGCGGTGAGTTCAGGAAAAAGTCCAGTAATTTTGGCAGATTGTGGCCTTCACTAGGGGCTCCAAGTTGTGCTGATACTTGAAGAAGGAATTTTGTGATAAGACTAGGAGTACCTTAAAATAATGTTTCCTGTGAAAAACTAAAACCAGACCAGATTTGGCACTCCAAATCTCATTTGTGAAGTGCCCCATTATAGTATCTAGGAATTGTGAAATAATATTTCTTTTCCTGTTCTGTAACTTGGGTTACCTGATTAGACTGACTCTTCCATTAGGAGTTTGAACTTGAAGGTCAATGCCAGCACATAATGGGTGTCCCTGACTGGAAGGAGGAACACGCCAATTTGTGGATGATATAAGAAAACTGGAACTGCAATAATGACCAGTGGCAGAAGTTCCGAAGCACCCTCAGTGTTCTGAAAAATCTCTTTTGTTGCAAAAAACTGCTTGAAATCCCAGTATTTTAGCAACAATTTTGATGAAAAAAAAAGGACATATTTGTGAATATGTCCAGTGACAGAGAACAAGGAATAATGAAAAAAACCCCAACCCTTTTTCGAGGTCAAGAGGTGGCAGAACTATAGAATGCCTACCTGATTGCTTCTGATATCTGTCATCACAGAGGGAAACTGCTTGTATTCTTTTATTGTTGAATATAATGATGCAGGGGCCCCAGAAATAATTCTCAAAGTAGTAACTAAAATCTGTAATGTTTGTGATGGATGGAGGAAAGGAGGAAAAACAGCTTGAGGTTAAGTAAATCATAATTTTGGGAAAAAACTGAGGTTGTTATGACCTGTAATTGTTTGAAACATGGTAGGGGAGAGGGTTGTATTCTTCTGAAGAGATAGAAGCTTACCTGTGGCTGATAAGCAGCTTAAACTCTCTGCTCTGGAATCTAAATTAGGTAGAAATAGTCTCCTCTCAAGGTGTCTTGCCTTAGCTATTCCCCTGAGTACTGAAGGTACTATATATTCATCTACTGTACTGTAGTGACCCAATATGTTGCCCAGCTTCTAGTTATCTTTTGAAGGACAAAATCTTTTTGTCCTTATGTTGTTACTTCAGGAGGTTTTTCTTTTGTCTTACATTAATAAGACTCCCAGAAAGTCTCTAGACTAACTAGGATAAAGCAAACCTTCAAAGTCTGTGACAAATCATTTAACTTTTCTCAGAATTTTAGCATGGAAATTTAATTGTTGTACTTGATTTCAGTATTTTTTTAATTTTTATGTGTATATATGTGTCTAATTACATATAATACATCTCTATGACTTTATTTTAATGTGAAAATTAGCCTTTCTAAAGAAGTTAACTTTTAACCACCTGTACCATTTAGTCCTTAAGCAGTACTTGGGTTCCCGGTCCAGATTTCAAGGGGGGAGCCCAGCTTATGCAGTTTTGTGTTTTGCCTGATAGTGTCCTGTTAGTACAGTATCCTTCTTGCTTGATGCCTGAGGAACTTGAGGATCAAGATCTTTAAGATTTTACATGCTTCTTTGCTTCCCTCAAAGCTAATTTCTAATATACTCATTCACAAGTATAGACTGATCTCTAAGTTACTTCCAGTTAGCAAGGTGTGCTAATTTATAAAACCTGAATCATGTCCTTAGAGGACATGACTGAAATAAAGCAGCCTGATTATGCTTTGAGATTTTATAGTTAATCTGAACTCATAATTAGCATATGGACCTACAGTAAACCTTAATTTAATCTCTTCAATTTCAGTGTCAATCTCTGTCTCAACAAAGGGCCATTTGAGTGCTCCCTTTTACTTTAATTTAAACCTTCTTATGAAGCTGATTTATCAAAGTCCAAAATAATTCCTTTTAAAATTAAAAATAATGCTTTGCTCTCTTAGACAGAAATCGATGGGTTTGTGGTCTCCTGCCAATTCTCTGAGAAATGGAAAACTGCAAAGTTCTTGCCTTTTTATGTTAGCTTCCTAGATGGTGTAATTTTTGTAAAAAGAAAATATGTGCAAACAACCTGTTGTTTCACAGAGAACAATTACATGTTGGGCTTCAGTTAAAAAAGAGCTGCTTCAAATTCCAAAATAAAACAATCAGGGAAAGATTAGTTGCATTTTTCAGATAGCTAATTTTTGTTAAAAGAAAAAGAAAAAAGACAGCAAATTTTTCCTCTCTTAGTTTAAGCCTTCTTGGGACTGTTTTGTTCTTAAGGTGGTTTGGGGTTTTTTTTTGTTTGTTTGATTTTTTTTCTATATGAACTTCTGCCATCTCACTTGCAGAAAGTGAAAGATAGCCTATAAAGCAGATCGCAGAAGGGGTAAAGGACAGTCTTATGATTAAGGTAATACAATTATGTAGAGATTTTTTTCCATTCCTGTGCAGGCTTCCTTGCAATGCTAGTGTGGCCTTATTGTGAGCAGTCCTCATTACGTGGGCCTGCAGGCTCTCTAGAAGTCCCATTTTCAGGACATTCAGGCTCTGTGGAGGAGGTTCTCAGGGTATTACCTGCTAGCGAAGATGAGTTTAGACACAGACAGACATGCATGATCTCTGGTCCAGATGCTAATGGTCATATTAACACTTTGTTGTGCCTGCTAGAGCATCTTGCACAAGATGCCTATTAGCATAGGCACATTGCTTCTGTACCAGGGCTGCTTACATACACCAAAGCTTTTGTTCACCAGGTGAGCTTAGTTCTATCATCATTTGCCCAAAATTTAGTATAAAAAGCTGTATTTTCTGGCAGTGATAGTTTAAGTAGCTCGAGCTAGTAATTATTTCAAAGTCAATAAACACTTAATACTCCTTGCCTCAGTTTTGCATCCTTCAAATGTGCAAGTAACATCACTGCGTGTCTTTCCAATCTGTGAAGTTAAAAAAGGGAATGGAGATATTCATCCTAGAGAAAACTCAGAGGGTCTTTTTGTGAGTATACACATACAGTGTATATATGAGCATACAGTGAAACAAGTTCTGTGGCTACACTGTGAGCAAAGAGGAGTTAAAAAAAAAACCAACAAACTATAAGTATTTCCACTATCTGGGCCTTGACCTATTCCTGCTGCTGACCGGTAATAGGATGGAGAGGAAATGGAATGAAGCTGCAACAGGGGAAGTTCAGACTGGACATTAGGTAAAGGTTCTTCACTGAGAAATTGTTTGGTCACTGAAACAGGCTCCCCGGGTAGTGGTCATGGCACCAAGCTTGTCTGAGTTCAGGAAGTGTCTGGATGATGCTCTTAGTCATACAGTTTAGTTTCAGGTAGTCCTGATTTAGTGATCTTTACAGAATAGTTTTAGGTAGTCCTGACTTAGTGATCTTTACAGAATCCTTCCAGCTTGAGATATTCTGTGATATGATTCTATGCTGCAGTTCAGATGACAGATTTTAATATCTACAATGTACATAGTTTCTCTTGTGGTCCTTGGTCTCATGGAGTCCATGCATACAGCAGGGTCTAATGCTGACTAAGTTCACTGCAGGAAGGAACAGACAATCCCCTGTTGATGGTGATAGCATTCAAAGTATATGAGTACAGGGAGCAGAAAAAGGCCTGGCTGTACTTTTGTTATGTTTTTCTTCCAGCAAATGCCTACTTAATTTAGGAAAGTAAAAAGTGGAGAAATTCTTCTTATTGCAGAGCACAAAATTAGGATGTTGTCTTTGTTTTTCTTGTGCATTTTTTCCTGACTTTGTTCCTTATGGCAGAAATTTAAAGAAAATCTGTTTACTTGATTTAAAATGGATATAAAATCTTGCAAATTATAGTGATTCAAGTATGTCCTGTTCATTAATTCTTCTGATGGAGTCTGATACCCTATGGCAGTCAACTGAAACTCTGTTTCAAAGTTGTGGGATTCTCCGAAGACTCAGGCCTCCAGTATTATCCATCTAATTGCAGAAGTGAGACCTTGATGATTTCTGTCCATCTAATGAATTTCCTTGTGACCTCATTTTCTAAAACAGCAATGGTTTATTTCTCCTTACTTTGTGCCAATAAGAAGTGGGCTACAAGAAAGTTAAGTGTAGGTCTTTGAAGTTTTGAGTCATTCAGTTATTCACAGAAATAATTAACCATGTGGTTTTACATGAATTGTTTTGCAGTTGCACTAGAAAGCAATTTTATCGAGATTTTAAATCATCTTCAAATGTTAACTAAAAAGTCAACCAACCAAAAATAAAGTAGGCTTTCTTCTAAACATTAAAAGCTAATTTCTCTTTTGTGCTAGATGACTAAGTACATACCACCAGAAATATTTTTTTCTGTATGAAACAGCTAAGCATAATGTCTGTTCAATATGGAAAAGAACAAAAAACAAAACCCAAAGAAAAAAAAAAAACAAATCAAAAATACACACACACACCCCAAAAAAAAAAACCAAAACAAACCAAACCACCAAAATTACCACACTGCTGCAATTGCAATTGAGACACTATCCCAGGTGTTAGGAGAGTACTGCAGCATCAGCTTGGTGCACAGCTGTTTGAAAGATTCCGTAAACCTCTGTAACGTTCCTTTTAGCTTTGCCTTGATAGGGAAAAACATCATGCAAAAAATTAAATTAACCTTCTCCTGAGGTCCAAAAGATGTTTTCCCACAAGGTCTGTCTTACAGTGGGTCTGCCCTGTTAGATCCCTCTCCCTCTAAGACAGGCAGGGTGAAGGTGGTGAGAGCTGCTCTGGGAAGTACTACACTCTCTCCAGGGCAGCAGCTGGGTACAACACTTTAAAACAAATACTCCAGAGCCTGGAGTAAGGAGGCTTTCAAAGAACATTATGAAAGCAAACCAATTCCAGTGGTTCATCTCTTCAGCTATATGATGTTCAGGTTTTAAAAAGCTTTGGTGTATGTGTTACACAGATTGTATAATAATTAAGAGCTCTCTAATGTGTTTGAGGATGTATTGAAAGGTAGGCATATTAATGGAAAATTCCATCCTTACATTGTGTAATTAGTCTGTGTATTACCAATGGCTTGTATTTTCTATGTTAATCTGTCCTCACGTTAATGGTTTTTGTTGAATGTAGGGGACTTGATATATTTCAGAAGGCCATTTTTATAAAAAAAAAAGTTTTTCTTAGCAGGTGTGTAGACTTGCTCATGCAGTGTTTAATGTCCAGGTCTCACTAAATTTCAGCTAGATTGCATGTGAATTAGCTTCTATACTAACGTTAAAATAATTTCCTGCACTGGTTTTTAAAAATATTTCTACTTCAGTAATGGGTGCAAGAGAAACTTATTACCTGATATTTTTATATCAGCTGTGTCTTTAATTGTCATTAATGCCAATAATGCTTTGAAACTGAGCTCTAAGTTTATCATATAGCATTTGGTATCAGCTGTAAAATGGTCCAATGTTCTATTGAATGGCAAATTTTATTATCCTTCCAAAAGGTTTTAATTAAGATGTTTGGAGGCCAAAGAGCTGTGCATGGAAATGATTGCTTCAGCTGAAAAATCAGACTTTAGAGCCCCTTTTCAAATAATTAATGTGCTATATATTCTGTTTTTAATAGAAATCCAAATTAGTTGAAGTAGTAGAAATTTTAGACACATTTCTGCTGGTACAAACTGGGGAGATGGAAATGAAAACTAACATGGCAGTAATCTCTTTATATTTGTAGAACATCACATTGTTACACCTTGGCATGAGCCAGTCTCCACAAGACAGGATTGAGCCTGGGACACCGGGAGCTAAGGCATGACGATTTTTTTGGAACATGGGCTTTTTTTTTAAGGCTTTGTCTGTCTGTCACTCAGTTTTTATTTATGAATGAAGTTGACAGAGTTCTGCATACCAATCTTAAGGAATTTTCTTGTTTGGTGTGGGTTGGGGGGGACAGAGAGGGAGATTCTTTTTGTGTGGGTGGTAGTGGTTCTGTTGTTATTGTTTGCTCGAAGGATTTTTGGGTGTTTTTATTGTTTGTTTGGTGGTTGTTTTTTTTTCAAATCCCAGTCAGTAGAAATGCATGCTGTATGGGTATATGTTAGGGGGCTGGTTTTTGTTTAGGGTTCAAGGTTTTTTTTTGGTGAAATTACCATAAAATGTAATTCTGGCAGCATGTAAGAAAGTTTCCAAAGCAAAACAATCTTCTGCCTGTACTGTGACCTGCAGCAGGCTGGAGGTTCCTAGGAGCCCTGGCAACTGTGGGATTAAATTGCTTTAAGTATTTTCTACTTTAATGACTGAAAAGGTTTGAAAATTGGAAGCAGCCTTCAAGACTGAGTGGAGAAATGCAGCATTCTGAGCTCATCAAAGGAGGTAGAGGTGTCCAAGACTTGGGGCTTGAACCGCCTTTTAGCATCTGTCTTGTTGCAAGAGTTAAATCCCCCGAGGGTGTGTTGGTGAATGTACATCCTGAAATAGTCATGGAGACTCTTTTCCCTGTGCTTTTCATCCTCTCTGTGCCTGTCTCGCCTCTTTCTCTCCCTTTCCTGAAACAAATTCCTAAAATATATCTGAAGAGTTGTGTATGTAACCTCTGTAAATTAAAAAGTAATGGATGGTCTATTTTAAAAGCCTCTTTCCTGGCAGGCACATCTCGTCTGTCATAGGAATCTCATTCAGAGGCACAGTAGGTTTCAAGCCATTAGCAGATGTTGTAGGTTACGTTCCATTCAGTAACCTTGGAAAAAATACCCAGCACATATTTTGACAAAGAACTGTGACTCTTGGGAAGAGGCTTGCCATGATATAGCACTCTTACTTTAAAGTGTTTTCCAAAAAGGGAAAGATGTGGGAGACCTTTATAGAGTGGAAGGGCAAGAAAGCCAATGTTCATGCTATGTTCACTTTCTGAAATGCAAGAGCAACTTCCCAAAGTAAACCAAAAATGAAATCAGAACAGAACTCCAGTGGTAATAAAATACAATCATTTTTGTACCAGTGTCTTTCAAATGAATTTCAGATTGTGCTTTCTTGCCTGCTGCACTCCCCTGTTACTGATACAGCACTGGTTGATATATTGGTCATAGAAAAGAAATCAAATTTATTGGGGTATTCTTTCATATTTTTCTTCCTTGTCTCATGTAGCTCTGATGTGGTCTCTAGAAGATGGAGGGGAGAATTACCCCTTCAGTCCCCTTGAATTCAGGAGGTAATGATGGGATTTACCACTGTGTTCAAGAAACAGCTGAACAGTAATACGCAGGAGTCTGAAGGTAAACTCTCAGTCAAAAGGAGTAGCAATCTTGCTCTGCTGCACTGTGTAGCTAAGGGCAGAAGTGATCAGGGACAGAAATGCATCAAGGAAAGGGTACAGGTCTGTTTGACAGCCCTCTTCAAGCTTGTGGAATGAACCACCATGCCACAGTATAAAGCTGCCCTCACTCGCAGCATAGTTTTCTATAGTCAGAGCTGCCAGGTTTCCGTGTACCAATGCACTAATTTTAGGCCACACAATGGTGAAATAAGAATAAAACACTGCGAACTGTAGCATCTGTAGCTCTGCTAAGCTGCTGGGAATTGCTAGAGGGCATGCTATATTGTTGAGAGTCCCAGAGGAGCTTCACTAATGTATCAGAATCCATTATATGCAAGCAATATTTCTAAACACTTGCAGCAGGAGTCTCAGCTCAGCAATAACTGAGAATTATGACCCTCAGGGTGGAAAGCAAAATGTTCTGTTGTTATTGGAGGAAGAAATGGATATCGTTGCAACTAACAATGATCCTCCATGACCCAGCTCTTCTGTGCCTGGATCACCTCAGCACAGGAAAGCCTCTGTGGCTGATGGATGTTCTTACATAAAGGGCTCTGGCTTTTGCTTTCCTTGGTAGCCTGGGTACATCATTTGTGGAGCACCTGCCAGGGAGCTGGGGGCATTTTGGTCTCCTTTACTTGTCTCTCCACCCTGACATAGCACATACTCTTGTTCTAGTTTTAAAGATTGAATGGTCGGGGACCGGTCACTATGATATGAAGGATGACTAGAAAACTATGTTTGTGTAAAATTACATATGTTGCTTTGTCAGGATTATAGTCATTCTATAATATTCAGATAAAGAGTGTGCAATAAAGGTACTTATCAGAACAGACTGATCGTTCAAATATCCAGGTTTCTAAAGGTTTATTGATCAGCTAAGATAATGCAGCTAGACTATCTTAATTTAAATTTTAAAATGGCCTCATATTTCCCTATATTTGCAGAATTTAAGATATAAATCAAAAATACATTTCTGAAAAATAGAGTTTTTAAACACAGAAAGCCATTGAAGTGAGAATCTTTTTCGTTTTGATAGGCAGGTTGAATAGTAAGTGAAAAATATCCATTTCTGAAAGATGTGAGACAAAAATATAGGAACAGACTTGTCATTATCCTCAAGTTTTTATGTGTAACTGCTCTGAACTACTCTTCCTACAGAAGATAAAAGGCTGTTGATTTTTTCAAGATGTGCATTTGAACATTAAAAAAAAGAAAAAAAAAAAGAAAGAAAAAAAGCTGAAAGTTGAAAACCATCCAAAATACCATCTTTTACAATGAAAATGACTGGGTGAAATCCAGTTAGCAGACCATAACAGAACGATTTGAGTCACAGATAGTTTGGTCAGTGCTAACAGCAATAAAAGGTAACAAACTGCTCCTGTGGTTTTCAATTTGCTGTCCAACTTGTCAAATTTGAAACTGAGGCAGACCAGTGATTAAAGTGGAAGAAAATCACGTATGAGGCCAAAACGTCCTTTCTTCTCTCTTTCTTTAAGTGAAAGTTAATTTGCAGTATCGAAAATCAGCTGTACATGTTAGATATATGTGGTTTCAGATTTTCTATGAATTAATACGTTCAGTACTTTGTTTCTTGAATGCTTATTTTCTAAGCTTATTCAGAAGTAAAGACCTACTTTTTGAGTGAGTAAAAATTTCTGCTAAGCCCTCGAACCTACAGAATATCTTAAGAATTACCTTTTGTACAAAGACAGCCTTTGCTATATTGGTAGGCCTCTGTCCCCAACAGCTGGAAGTAGGCAAATATCCTATATGTCAGACGATTAGGCCTTGCAAATTAGGTGGTTTCACCAGTGAGGCTGAGTTACAAGTTGCTTCCTTTAAGGCTTATCCATCGATAGCCCTACCCTTTAGAGTTTTGTCTGTGCTACTCTTAGAAGGAAATAAAAAAGCTTCATCATGTGACTAAACCGTGAGTTGTCGGGCAGCCTTGGCCCTGTGGGATGAGAGTGGCTGGTAGAAGCGGGGGGCGGCTGCTCCCCCCACGTGCAGGCCCTGCGCTGCCCGCAGCACTGAGGGCTCACTCCGGCTGGCTGCAGGCACCCGGCTTCCTCTGAGTGTCTCACCTCGCCATGCCTTTGTGGAAGCGCAAAAGCATGTGTGCTGACATCTTCATGCTTCAGTACCGGCATCTGGATATATTTGGATGTAACAGCGATAAGACTTGTTGATGCTGTGGTGTCGCTCCTGTTAGGGCTCTTACAATAACAATTTTAAAGTAAATTGGCATGGAAGCAGCGACGCAAGATTTAGCTTAGTCTGCCCAACCTATAAAAATCACCATCACATGTCTGTTAAACATTGTTAAGCACAATTCTATTTAAAAAGCAATAATGTGTACTCTGACAATGTCCACTTCTATTGGAAACTGTGAAGACTGACATGTAACATGCTTGTTTGGCTGAGCAGCATTTTCCATAATTTTACTACAGTTTAAGATAGACTATATTTACATTTCAAAGGACGTGCCTTTATTATTAGTTACAATAAGTATATTCTGGATGTAGTTAATATAAGGATTACAATTTCTCACAGTGGTGTGTACTTATCCACAGTTTGCAATTGCTGCTATTCCTCCTTAACATGGTATTTCTCTTGATGGACAGAATGCTGCTGCGGATACCAAAATAGCTCCTAGCCAGGCGAGATCCTCCAAAATTAATGATGAAATACTCTGAAAGAAGAAGCACTGGGGAAAGCGCTGTCAGCAATACAGGGACAGGTGTGAGTGCTCATGTATTTTTAAGGCTAAACAAACCCATATTCTGTGCTTCAACTCATTGATCTTGGTTGTGCCAATGTCTGTCTTGTACTGACAAGCCCAGCTCTGGACAAAATATTTCAGATACAGTCTCACAAGTGCCAGATAGAAGGTAATAACTCTCAATATATCAGCCACTACCCCCATTTTGGTATCATCTGCAAACTTGCAGAGGGTTTTTTCCTGTTCAACATCCAGGTTGTTAATAAAAAGCTTGAGAAATATTTGGCCTAGTGATTGTAAGGATCCCTGAGAGTTGCCATAATCAACTAGAGCTAGACTTCGGCTTTCTCCTGCTGCTTTTCTTGTGGCTAGAAATGGCTTTGAGGAGGACTTGCTCCATAATTTTCCCAGAAACTGAAGTTCCTTAGAACCTCCTTCTATCGTAAAGATAGGTTATGTACCTTTCTCCAGTCATCGGTAAAGTCCCTGAGCATCATGCCCTATCAAAGTCAGCTTCCTCAGGACCTTCAGCTGCATCACATCTGGTTGTATGGACTTGTTTATTGTTCAGTCCTGCAAATGGTATTCATAATTACAGAAACACAAGATTTATAGCAAGACAGAAATGCACTGATCCAAAACATTGTTGGATCTTCTTCTGCTGCAAGATGGGATTTTTAATATATTTTTTTTCTTAAATCACTCATGCTACATCAGTTTATACTAGCTGATGCTTTGACAGATGGTTGAGCATCCCATAAGACTAGAAAAGAATTATTGGCAACATGTCTTTATTTATACCAATCTCTATATATCTGATGTCTAGAAAACAACTTTCTGTTGCCAGTATCCTCTGGTCAGGGTTGGTTTATGCATTTCCTGTAATGTGTTGCTGACAGGAATGTGTGAATGACTAGTTTTTGTAATAGATAAATAAAAGTTGCTGTGTGGCTAACTGACAGACATGAGAAAACTAGCTCTTCTGAATTCTTGAGCAATGCTTTTTCATAGGAAATATTTTCTGCTTGTTTTGAGTGTAAGTCTGGCTGTCCCAGAGACCTAGTAATGATATTCCAAATTTTTTCCTTAAATCACTACTTACAGACTAGATTGGCAAAGCAGTAACCCTGAAAGTTTTGCTCTCTAAAGACTGATTGATAGCCTTTCTGAAATAAGTTTCTGCTTTCAGTATAGTTACTAGCTGAAGAGATTCATGTCATAAAACTCTGTGTATTGTCTCTATGGAAGTGTTGGCAAGAAACTGAGGAGTGATAGAGCCTGGAAATTAATTACCTTTCTGCACTTTGAGGACCTTCTGTCAAAACATAAAATGATGGAAAGGCATCAGTGACATCTTACTGATCATTGCTGTATTTAAAACAGGATAACCAGTAGAATACTTTTTACTATTTCTTCTTTTCTTAGAGACCACGTTAGTGAGATAAATTCTTTCAAATTACAATATCAAAGGAAGAAGATTGCACCAGATGAAAAGGAATTTAATAAACAAATGCCTCTATTCACTGCATGTGTTATTTTTAGAGCTGAGTACAGGGGTGTTGTTTGTTTCAGGGGCTTTTTTTTTTTTTTTTTCCTTAATTGCTATTATCATCGGTAGACAGAAAATTAGACAGGAAAGATGAGAGGTGTACTACCCCTGTAAAAAACTGCCAGGTGTCATCCTATATCCCAAAAGGCTGTATCACTGCACACAAACTTCCAGCCCTCCTATGGCTGTTGCAAC
Source organism: Microhierax caerulescens (assembly GCA_035590215.1). NCBI lineage: Eukaryota > Metazoa > Chordata > Aves > Falconiformes > Falconidae > Microhierax > Microhierax caerulescens. The sequence goes on along the minus strand of JAVJGJ010000034.1, from coordinate 10,973,226 downwards.
TGACTTAAGACAAAAATATCTATATTCAAGTCCATTGTGTGCATTGATGACAGGTCCATGTTACACTGCTGTTGCATTAGAATGTGACTCATTGCTGTGCTTTCAGGATATTGCAAATGTACTCTGTATAAAGGGGAAATAGTCCTAAATACTCTCTCTCTGCTGCAAGCCCTAATGTACCATATGCTAAATGATACTGCATTTTAAGTTAGTAATGACATATAGCATAATAAAGTCAAAGCAGTGATGATCAAACTGAACATATGCTGTGTCAGTCCACTTGCTACTAGATGTAGACCTTCAACTATTGATGTTGTCATTACCAAGGCAGAAACATTTTTTTTCCAGGACATATTACTGACACGCTGTAAAAATCCTTCCATACAGACCCAGGAAATGCAGGCATCGAAGAATCCAGAAATTCCTTAGATAACATTTTCATCAATAAACTTCCTGAGCTTTGCCATTCAGCCAGTGCTCAATCCATCTTGTGCACTGTATGCTGTTCTCTCATTGAACTCACACTTCCTGAGCTTATTCCTGAGGATATTATGGGAGACAGGGTCAAAAGCCTTGCTGAGGTCAAGGTAGACAACATCCATAGCTCTCCCTTTGCCTGTCCAGCTGGTCATTCCATCATAGAAGGCTATCAGGTTGGTGAGGCATGATTTCCCCTTGAATCCATGCTGACTACTCCTGATAACATTCTTTTCCTCCACGTGCTTTGAGATGAGCTGTTCCATCACCTTTCCAGGGATGGAGGTGAGGCTGACTGGCCTGTAGTTTCCTGGGTCCTTCTTCTTGCCCTTTGTGAAGACTGGAGTGACAATGACTTTCCTCCAGCCCTTGGGCACTTATTCTGTTCTCTGTGACCATACAAAGATGATGGAGATGCTATGGCTTAGCAATGACATCTGCCAGTTTTTCCTGCGATCTTTTCAGCCAGAGAGTATCATAGAGGACTACATAAAAACAAGCAAATGGGAAAACCCATACTAATTCCATGTTGACCTAATAGCTATAGCTAATTATATTTCTTTTGTAAGTAGGAATTACCCTTCAGTTAGGATTCTTCAATTAAAGAGTTGAAGGACAGGGCAATTACAGTGATCTGAGCTAAAAATAAACAGGTATTGTTTCTAAATCACTAGAACGTTTAGGGATTTGGTCAATTTCAAAATGGTTATGGGATAATGTTTAAGCTAAGTAACGAAAAAAATTCTATAACTTTCTTAGTTATATATAACATTAACATTCATTTTAGTATGCATTTTATTTTCAATAGAAGTGATATGTGCATATATCAGTTTGCAACAACAAAAAAAAAAGCCTTTTTTTTCCCTTTAAGTTAAAGTCAACATTTATAGTCAGATTCCTTTTAGTTATGTAAAGTTTGTGTGTGAATACGTTGCTTTAATTCTGTGGTAGGTAGGCAATAAAGACAAATTTAACCGCAAAATCTTAAGTCCAGCACACTGGAAGTGATTCTTCTCATGTGTGCCTGTATATATATGCATTCTCCCAAAATGCCAAGTGGCATTTTACTGTTTGAAATCTCAGAGTCCTTCAGATTAGGAGTGCATTCCAGATGGAGATGTTTTTTCATGCTGTTCTTTCCTAAAATAGTGTGTGAATTGTCATACTTGGTTATGCTACGTTACCTTGTGTCAGGAAAGCAGGCTGTTGGAGCGGTAGAATTGATGAATGATGAACAGCCTGCTACCCTTGAAATGACATTGATATCTGCTTGTGTGGTGGGTAATTAGCAGGTTAAGTACCTACATGATAGTGGTTCCCTAGAGGTTGTTTCTTTGAATTCGTTGTTGCATTTCTGTTCTGTATCTCATAGTCTGGGATTTAAAAGATGCTTCCCATTCTGTCTTCATATACTGTATTAGTTACTGCCTTATTCAAACATATCTTGTAATGGTGCATCAAACAATGCAACAAAAAACATGGATGTATATTCACAAATGATTGTGCTGGAAGATTAATATTAACTAGCCTGAGCCACAGCTGTTTCATCCCTGGACAATTTCAAAACACTAAGATGGAGAATATATGTTTCTGTCCATTCTAAATACTCAGATGCTTAAAAAAATGCATCAAGACATCAGTATTTCATGGGTTTCCATCGTCTCTGTACTAGACTCAATGCACATCCAGTGTTTGTCTCATATTCACCTAAAGCCAGGGTGTTTTAGGGGAACTTATGCACATGCTTGTTTATGTTGTCAGAAATAAGATTTTTCCAGGAAGATTCCTAAAGTTTGTTATGCTTCTTTATCCCCATGATGGGGCGGGGGGGGGGGGGGGCGGAAATTTGTGCCTTCTAATTAGGTCTGTCTAGTGTCGTTGCATCAGGAATATATGACAAAT
>JAVJGJ010000034.1:10949854-10960304 GCA_035590215.1 Microhierax caerulescens | reverse complement strand
GTAGAAAAAACCCTATCAATTGGATTGAATTACTGTTTGTGTTTCAGAGGACTTTAACCTGCTGGTGACTCAAAACATTGCTGGAAGTGATCTACATACTTTTTGGGATCTGAAATATCAGCTATCAGGTTTATTTCTGATTTTAAATGACTAAGGAAAAAATGTTGATTTTGGGATGGGACCAGCTACATGCAATGGGGTGTGCTGTCACTGTTCCAGGCAGCGTGCTTCCAGGAGTTACGGATCAAACAGGATGCTCCTAGTCATCCCAGTATGGAACTCCAGTGTATGTCAGTCTGAGTTCCTAGCCTGCATGACATGGTGCTCAATATTGTAGTACGGTGCCTGTGGGCTATAAATCTAACAGCATTTGTGAACAGCAAATAGATTCTTTGGTACATCAGGGAATGAGAGAAAGGTAGAAGGAGTTTAGCAGGTTGCCCAGTACCATTCCTGCTGCAGGGTAAACAGTATTTGCAGGGTTTTGGCACTCTCAGTGGGAGCCTCTCTAACTTTAGCAGTTCAGCTCATTTAAACTTCCATATTTTTCCCCAAAAGTATCCTTTTGTATTCCTCCATGCTTTTAGAGTACTGTTAAATACATGGAAAAAGGAATTGAAATTTAACTACAGAAAACACTTGTCTGATGCATAAGAGTAGAAGTGCGGTGTTTAATTTCATTAGTTTGTATAATAATATTTTTTAAAGCAAACAGGAGACAGAAGCGTCTACATCAGTAGAAGGAGGAGGAGAAAACAGGGAGTTAGAGCTTTTTATGACCTGAAGCCTTGGCTCCTTGTTAGCTGTAGTGAACTCACGTCACACTACTGTGGAGATCAGATTCATTTGCAGCTGTAATAGCTGATGATTACTTAATTTGCTTTAACTTTCCTGCTGCTGCTTTTGAGTTTGACTATCTGCATCAGCATGTTATTCACAAACACTACTTGCAGTGTCCACTGTACCTGTGTCTAGGAACAGAACATAATTTTAAAGCCAACTCTGATCTCAATATACAAATGTAACGATTAAGCCAGTTCTAAATGTAACTGGCCTCCAAATTTAATTAAAAAGATAAGAAGATAAGATAGACTACTTAAAAGATAAGACTAGACCACTGATAACTGAAAGTGAAACCACTGTCACCAGCTAGTTATGCTGTCAGAAGAAAGGTGCCTTTTTCACAGTAAAATTTTATGTGCTGTTAGGTCACTGGGAAACATGTTGTTGTGAGACTAATCACATCCGCAAGTAAATTAACTGGTTCAAAGGTAAAACCTCTTTATTTGCCTTTGTATATTAAAATTTTCAGTATTTTTGCTGCTAGATATTGGAATTAATTTCTCATGCAACTTTTTAGGATTAACATAATGACTAGCATGACAAGAATGCTGAAAAATATTAATAACAGTGAGTCAGTAAACAGAAGGTGGTTTCACTTTATGATCGTGTCCTTAGTCCATAGGAATCTAAGAAGAAAAGAAAAACTAACTTAGCATGTAGTTTCTGTGAGAGTTACTAGTATATCTCCTTATATAACACTATCAGATGAAATAGATGTTTTAAAATAAATTAGTTTCATGCTTTTTGTGAAAGCAGAGAAGAGAAAAAAAAAATAATCCAATACAGCTAGTAAACTAGCATACCTTTTCTCTCAGACCTCCACTGCACTGTGAAATTAATAACTAAATTTTCTCATAACATTTTATGTTTTCCTAATATAATTGTGCTGAATAATTTTTCTTCCCCTGTAATCCTGCACTGATTTGTGTAATGAGTTATTTCCTTAATTTTCTTGAAATTTTTAATGTTGTAGTTTCTTCCTTGTCAACAAATTTTAATTTTCACTTGGAAATAGAGATTTTATTTTCCATATTAACAATTATCTGCCCACAGAGAAGTGGCTTTCTAGGAGCTAGAAATTAATTCACGATATCATGGTATGCTTTCTTGACCCTTCTCCCAAAAAGAGCTGAATTGCCCCATCTGATCCCAAAGTTAGTTTTCTTAAACTAGGCAAATTTCATATGGCTTTGTAAAACTCAAAATGTAGAATAAATTAGAAAGGAACTAAAAACTCATTTCTTCCATGGATGGAAAAACAATGATTTCTTTGTTGGCTTGTTCATTCTCATCACTGCTGAGTAAAGATGAATTATGAATCAAGAAGTTTCAGGGTTGTTTCAGTTTTTTGCTTTGTATTAGAAAATGGAAGTTTCATAAAATTGTTGGCTACAGAAGGATTTTAGGATTTTGGTTGGGAGAAGAAGGATATGATGAGAGGAGAAGTACAATTTGGCTGCACACACCCCAAAGAAACATTGACCGCAAAAGCTGATATGTGCCTAACAGTCCAGTAGCGCGCGCACACACACACACAGAGCTGTTATGATAATCCCAACTTTCCAATGAACTGCAAAACCTTTCATATCAATGCATTTCATTATGCAAATCAGCTCCCTCTGAGCAGCTAATATAGCCTGCTAGGTTGGAAAAGACTGAAAAGACTCCCAAGACAATGGTAAACATTGCTGGAATTATATTACGAATGATCTAGGACTTAAAATTGTGTCTTCTGTGCTCCTGTGAAGTGTTATCTCTGACTATGCTTCAAGCCAGAGCTGCATTAAAGATGCATCAGGGAGATGCAACAAACTTCAATGAATTCTGTAGGGAAAGTGAGCAGGGAACAGAGTTGTCACGTACAGTAATTTAATTGGATGCCTCCAAAACGATCGGACAGGAGCTACTTCTTCACATAACACTTAACTTGCGTATGGAAAGCATTGCCATGGGAGGTCTTAGAAACCAAAATTGTAAACTAATTCAAAAGAGATTAGACAGTTCAGTAGAAGATAGATCATTCAGAAACTATAAAATAAGGTAGTCCAGGTACAATCTCCAGTTGCAGATGTCCCTAAAGTTTGTTTCTCAGCTGAAACATCATGTGAAACGAAGGACCACTTTGCTCATGCATCTTTTGATTTTTCCCCTAACAGCCATTGTGTTAGAGAAAAAAATGAACAAAAACTTCTCTATTACAGCACAAGTCTATTAATGTTTGTAACATTGAGAAAGCAAAATCATATTGCGATGATATTATTAAATGCATTCCAAAAATATAGTTTAGAGCCAATATTTATGTTCTGTGAAGCAGAAATCAATTTATTTTAGGTTTTGTTTTTTTTTTTTCCAATACTTGTTGTATTGGATGCCTCCAAAACAAGTCCAAGGACTTGTTCCGAATGTTGTCATACCTATTTAAGATGTAAGTTTACAAGACTGACATAACTTGTCATGTACTTTACTGTTGTGATGAAGTTCACTTTACTGTATTTTAAAGCGAATTCTGTATTGGTTATAGTCACTATTAAGATTTTAATCTCCGTTTGTTGGTCATCTCACTGCTTTGACTCAGATCTTCAGAGACACAGTGGTTTCTTGTCTCCCCAGCAGTTTTGGAGACTAGTTAGTGATTGCAAAGTTATTCAAAAGCAAGAAGTGTTGTTTCCATGGTAGTAAATATGGTCAATTAATGTTTGTATTGCATTTATGTTACTACAAGGTAGAGATAAAGGATCACACATGTTCTTGATCAGTAATCCAATAAACTGTGACTTTCAGTTTTGCAAATCTCACCTGAAATTTTGCATTTTACTATCTCAAAATAAAAGCATCTTAATTGCTTCATAATTTTAATATATAACTGTTTTAGATAAAGTTTACTTTTGACCAAAACCAAAATTACTATTAACTTGGAAAGGAAGTATTAGCTGAGGCAAAGCTGAGGTCAGTATTTTTCTTTAAGGTCACTAACCTTCTGAACCTACCTTCAGTGAAACAGGAAGCCAGTGAATGTACTGTCTGCAATTGCACATTCTAACCGTCACAGGAGAAGCACACTGAGACTGCCTGCTGATGTAAATGGAGACTGTGATCTTTTTTTTATAAAATACAAATCTTGAGTTTGAAACTGTGGGGTGGAAAGGTGCAGGAGGAGGAGGAGGAAGAAAAGAAAGGCTTAGAAAGGCTTTTTTTCCTGGTTCTATGCATGTCTATACAGTGAAAGCATGGTCTAGTTGCAATAAAGAGAAATAGGCATGTTTTAATTTTAAAACTTGGCTACAATGCTGCAACTGTAATAACATCAGTGATATGGAAAGAACATAAACTGGCATGAAGATTTGCAAAATTATTTTTGCAATAAATATTTGCAAAATTATATTCGCACTATATGCAAAACTACAAAAAATCTGGTCTGTCACTTGCCAGTCACAGTGTGAATCTAGTTCATAATGACAGACCACATTCATCCCTACTCACTGTCTTTTTTTTTTTTTCTAAACTGCTCTCTGTGTTTGGTCTCAGCTTTTGGCTGTCACTTCTTTAAGAAAAATGAACCAATTGTTTTGCCACTTTCTCTAAGAAACAGTATGCTTTCAGTTTTCTGTGCTTTGGATTTCTGCATGGAAGATTAGTAAAGCTACAGTGAGATTAACTAAAAATGCTGCTGTCCATATAAATGAAAACTGCAAAAACTCCTGCTGTACAGGACCTTGTTAAAGAGATGGATTTATTGCACATCCTGCTTTAACTGAACTTTCTATAGTTAAGTAGCCAAAAAAATAAGAACTGTACTAAAAGGAAACACTTGATAATGAAAAGATGCCTTTAGCAAAGCTGGATTTCTTGTTTGTGCTATACAACACACTCTTTAATTCTCTGTTCAGAAGTTCTTGATCAGTGCATGGACTAACCACTAGATGAGGAGAATATTCATATATTGCCAAAGGATTTCCAATAGTAAAGGCTGTTAAGACTTAGCCCTGCTCAAAATATTTCTTTGATGTCCTGACAATCTTGAACTTTATTGGCTCTCCCTTTGCTTTCTGTTATTCTTCCTACCCATAGATAATCAAAGCAATGTCTTTCTACTTCTGGAAAGGCCACGTGGTAGAGGGAGTCCCTGTGTTTGCTGGCTGGAGGCTCTCTGGTGTGCAAAGTGGAAAGCAGAGGGAATTTTGATTACCTGCCACTGCCCTGCAGCAGAGCATGGCCATGAGTTGGTATGGGTGGTAGGCAAAGCATCTAGAAGTTCAGGATGTAGTGTGGTTTCTTTCTCGTAAAAACACGACACTGACAGCTACCAAAGGTATGGCTGTCCCTGTGTCTTACCTCTAATAGTTACCAAAAACAAAAGACAAGGGAAGAGTGTAAGCATAGGACAAGTATCTAGTGATACTCCAGCATACCTTACATACCTCTGGTCCTGCCTCGGTGCTTCCCAGGTCAGAGGTAATGGTTCTGTACGAATAACCCTGGACAGACATCTTTATAAACAGGTTCAGCTGCTGAAACTCAAAAAAACCCCATTTTGCATCCAAAACATCCTGAAAAGTTTCACAGTGTAACATTACGTAAAGAAATACCTTTCATTTATTGAGAGCTTGTCACACACTGACTTCGTTCAATACACTTTAGTACTTGTGTTAGAAATGGCAGTAAATTTTTGCTTTCTGTTACTCTGCACTTGAATGTTTTTCATTTCTGTTCCTGCTTATGTGAAAAAAAAAATTTAAAAGGAGAAAACAGGAATAGTTTCTGTTTTAAGCTGTTTCCCTGTTTAAGCTCATTTTGCAATCTAATTACTAATCTATTTCCATCAAAGTAATTTAAATTTTTTTTTAGTATGAATTGCTTTGATTTTTTAACTGCTTCTGAAATTTTTTGACAGTGTGACATACTGCTTTATTTGAAAAGTATTGTTAACAGTACCAGTTTGCATTCTCCAAGCTGACAGATTTTCTTCAAAAATGTCAGCTCTGCTGTTTTCATTTTATTTAATGTATTTGCTCTGAATTTGTTTCAGTTGGTAGAAAAAATATTTGGCATTATTTTTGTATATTTCTACCCATAATTTTATTTTCAAATAATATTGTCTGACAATAATGCTTATAGAGCATAAGTCTGTGTAAGCATGTCACAGTCCAATTTTCTGTAACTTAAATATGCCATTTTGCAATTCTAAACTAACATGAACATTTTACATTGCAGGTTTTAGATGTTGATTTTAAGTAGCCACATGGAATTTCATCTTCATTTTTTAACAAGCCAAAAAAAGAATAGCCTGGAAAACAGATGTAGTTCTTAAAACTCTCTGCAAGAGAAATGTTCTGTCTTGAACAATAAGTTTGACATTTCAAGGTATAGTGTGACATTTTTCATACAAGTATATGAGTAAAGGGCCGTGATTTGCTGCCCCTCTGCCGCTACTTCATTCAACCTTGTTAATTTTAAAGGGGACATTTCTTGAGTAAGTTCCAACAAAAAAAATAGCTAATGGGGGAAAAAACTGAAAATTATAACATGGAGATACAGGCAGATATAGTATTTGAAGAAGATACGTTTCTTGTCAAGTCAGTGATCAGTGAATACCCTCCACCTTCCTTTAGAAATTCCCAGACAGAAGCCTGACATAAGCTCAACTTGCCTACTGAATCAGAGACAAACTTGGACTTCCTTGGGTCTCACCTGGGTGGAATTCCCTGATTCTGAAAGTAAAATATGTAAAAATAACCAGAATTCACATTAAAACCTCATGCTTAAATATTTTTGTTTGTTTGTTTGAGTCAGCCTGTATATGGCAGGGAATACAAAGCTTTCTGACAATAGACTGATTTCCCATGTTTTCCCATGCTGGCGTTCTGACACCTTTTTCTGATGTTTTTGGTTCCAATCCATGCGAAGGACAATATCTGATTAGAGATGTTATGTGAAGGTGAAAATATGAGAGAGTTCTTTGATTAAAGAGTGGTTAGGAATGGAATTCTTCAGTTGTAGAACTGAATTTAACAAAGATGACTTGAGGAAAACTCCTTGCAGCGTGAAGTTAAAAGGAAACCAGTTATGGTAGAAGTGAAAGGAGGTTTTCTAATAGTAGGGTGTGACAGGATGACTGATGGTGTTATGAAGTGCCTTGCAACCTTCAGGTATCACTAGGTGGACAGTCTTTTCCATCAACAGCTGTAAAGAACAGAATCAATCGGGAGGAGGGGAAGCGTTTTTGTGTTGGAACTGAATCACTACATAAAATGGCTATAGGGAACGGTGTTACGGCATGTCGGTGTTATGGAAGGGCATCTAGTAAAGTGAGAGTGTAGCAACCCTCACCCAAAAGCTTTTAGAGCACAAAACCAATCAAGTTAAAAGAATAATATTTCAGCCTTAGTACACAGAGTCTGCTCTCATTCTTGTTCCAGACAAGATTTACGATGAATTTCAGCCTCTTCGCTTAGTCATTCTTATGAAATATATTGTAAGCTCGTCTCCCCCAGTATGTCAGATGAAGGTTTTTTAGTCGGAAGGGCTGCTCAAATAAGCAAGTTTAGGTGAGGGAAAAGTTGGCTATCACTGAATTTTCTAATCTTAACTTGGTGTTGATCTTGACCCATCTTTGACTGAATGATACTGTTCTCACACTGGCTCTGAAGCAGATTTGAAAGGAGGACACTGATAACACCGGGCTCAGTCTAGCTTCAGGCTTGTGACACTGAGAGTGAAAGTGGGCTGGCATCAACTAAGTTTAGGGAGGAAGAGTTCTTCAAAGTAAAATGCAGTGGTAGACATCCTTAGCATGCTTCAGAAGAGGCAAAATCCAATCTGAGTGGGATGAAGAAGTGTAAGGGAGCCACCCAAGTGAGCATGAAGAAAAACCCCCAACTCTTGGGATGCATGCTCGATGTTAGTTTTAACAGGAAGACTGAGAATTGGTTGTTGTGTCAGCAACCAGTTCAGGTGAATGAACTCCCTCATAGCTCTGACCAAGAGCAGAGCGGGACTCCTGCTGTCCCAACTACTCCTATTTCTCTCAGATGTGCTGTATTCTTAATTTCTTTGGATTGCCTTGTAGAATTGGTATCAGACGGAAAAGACCTGTGATGCAAATAACACAGATATTAAGCCTTTCTCCAGCCTATAGCCTGAGTTTTCAAGAATGGAGAATGCAGGGGGAGGAAGTACAAGGTGGTTTTGGGCAGTTATAATTATGGAAGGAACTCCTGGCAGCCAGGGAAGAACTGTACGATGGAGAAAACCTTTTCTTTGGTGTGTTAAGTTCTGTTTTGGTCATGCTAGCTCCCGTATACACATCATTTAAGTTCAAAATGCCACATACATATTTTTACATAGAAAAAGGCCTGTTTTGACTGTGTATTTCAGTTCTTGCCAGAAACTCAAGATGGTCTGACCAGACTTAGCCTCACAATGGTTTGATCTAAATCTGTCTGAATCCAACTTTGATCTTGCACCTCATTTCTTTACCTTTTCTGATCAAAGCAATATATTTGGTCTGTGAGTTTAATGTTGCGGATTGCTGTGTTGTAAAGTGGTTTTATGTTTCTTTCTTTTAAGGAGAATGACTTTGTTATAGAAGCTGAACTATAGGAGAACAACCAGTCATTTTTATATAAATAGGCTGGATGATATATTTTCCATTTGAAAGAGAACTTTGAAATTCTGGCAACACAGAACCCAGTAAGGTCATTACCTTACCAGAGATATATACAGTTAAACAGAAAACCTTCATTTATTTGAACTTAGAGACTACTAAAATGATAGTGAATTAAAAATGTGCTACCAGAGCTGCTCAGAATTTCTGTGACAGGTTAAATGCCAGGATCTCAAAGATTCATGTCATCCTTTGTGGATCTGTCAGCACTAAGAGTGATGTGTGTTTATTTTTCCAAATATGCACATGTGTATTATAACCCACAAAAGTACATAGTGAAACCAAATAATTTTATACTCTCATCTGGTCTTAAAAATCTGTGAGTAGCTCACTACTTAAATCGGGTACTCCATCTGCCTCCAAAGTACCTTTTAGGTGGGAAAAGTTTTACAGAACTTTGACAAATGCCTTAGCTTAGACAGACTACCCTGTGGTATCTCTTAAAATATAATGATATTATATGCCACTTACATGTTTTGTAACACAAGTTACTAGTGTTCCACCTGGACTCACAAAATTACCTCTGTCTTCTAAATCTGTCAATAACAGAACTGTAAATGGTAAATCATATTTGGAAATATTATTAGTAAGTTTTTAAGAGTTTGACATTTTCCATCTTCTGCTATTTAAATTGATTTTTACATAAAGCAATTAAGGACATCCTTTTTCCATTAAGGAAATTATATTTAACTTCTGTTGTGGTAACATATGTTATATATAGAAGAGAGAAGGTACTTGATCTTCACTTTCTTCCCCACAAGGTCATTGTCATTGTGGGTGGTGGGGTAATTTTCCAGAATAAATATATTAATAAGTGGCCCTGTTAGAACAAAATCAATCAATACTTCATATATAAATATTTCTTTTGACATAATTACTGTTATGAGTGAGAGATTATTTTACTTTATTAAACAACTTCATGCTTCTGACAGCTTAACAATCAGTATGGAAAATGTCACTTGAAAACCATAACATCAGCACTCTGCTTTCTTGGCTGAGATTATGATTTATTGCTGGTCTTTTCCATGACATTTCATTAGGATGGTGGCAGATATAAATAAATATCTACATATATGGTGAAGCACCTTTGTAATTAAGTGTGTTAGCCCTTTCATCAGACATTCTGCTGTTTAGAGCAGAGCAATATGAAAGCAGTGAAAAGAAACTATGGTCAAAGAGAAAATGAAAATAGGGCTGCTCATGATGACTGGGTTTCCCATAAAAATGCTTCATGAAGTGGTTTGTTGGTTGGGTTGGTTTTTTAACTTTCCTCTTTGCTTGTATCTGTATCTTTTTAAAAAACAAGGTAATTACTCATTGCACATCACTCCAAGGCAAAGCACTAACGTGAATTCTATAATGATTACAATTATTTGCAAAAGTTACCAATAGTATAGCCTCCAATTAGGTTTTGCACAACGGACCAAGCAGGATATGTTTGTTCCGCAGATTAATCAGAAATGTAGAGTGAGAACATATTTTCTTAATATTACTGCTCTGTGATTTGTTATTGTTAACAAATAGTATTCAACATTTATAGAATTATTTTCAAGTTCAGAAAAATCTTGTAACTACTAACTGATGATTTAGTTGACTTTAATGATGTTTTAAAAATTTAGATATAAAATATAAATATAGAGGGCACATGACAGTTTTTACCAAATATATCAGGGGTAAATAACAGATAACCTGGTTCTTTACACAACTTTATCCCAAGTGCAAATGAGCATTAATTGGGCATAGATAAATTCAAACTGTAAATTAGAAGTTTCTAATTGTCAGAGGAATAAATTAGGCTTTGTTGGGTTGTTGTTTTCATCATATGTGTGCCCAGGTGGCCAAGAAAGCCAACAGCACCCTGGCAGGACCAGGGCAGTGACCGTCCCCCTGTGCTGGGCCCTGGTGAGGCCGCCCCTCGAATCCTGTGTTCAGCTTTGGGCCCCT
>JAVJGJ010000034.1:10931934-10942503 GCA_035590215.1 Microhierax caerulescens | reverse complement strand
GGCTTGGAGCAACCTGATCTGCTGGGAAGCGTCCCTGCCCATGGCAGGGAGGTGGGAATTAGATGATCTTTAAGGTCCCTTCCAATCCAAATCAGTCTATGATTCTGTGATTTGGGAAGAAGGAGCTGATTTGGGAATAGCTCTTGTGACTGCCCAGTGGGGTCACTGCCCATGTGAATAGCTCAGTGTCTGCGAGTAAAAGATGGATGTTAAATGGTGCTATGGCATGAAGATTTATGAGGATTTTTTGTGGTCTGGTTAGTGAACACCTAAGCAGGCAGACAAATGCAAACAGAAGTACATAATCACTGGATATAAGAAATGAAATTGTGCAGTATGTTTGTTAGAAATTTAGTGCTTTTTGAGCCTGGAGCTTACATGTGGTGGGCTGAAAAAAGGTGGTGAATGGAGCTTCTTTAGGCAATAGATATTCCATATAATCGGAATACAAGTCAAGAAATCTAGGTTGGGTCGGTCTTGCAGCAAAAAAAGTAGACAGGAAGGGCTTTAGCTCATCTTTGAAAAGTCATGTTTTACAAAACTTTTAAGGCATAATTCTTAAGTAAGAGCAACAGTTATGTTTCTTGTTTAAAATGTATAATTAATACCATCATGAAGGAAACTAATATTTAAATTATGTACCTAATTATACCAAAGTATTCCCAATTGGTTTTTGTCTGTAGAAGCAGCAGTTATCTAGCAACAGAAGGCCTCAAATTAATTTGAGAATTTATTTATGCGTGTGTGGGTGTATATACATACATGTGTGAAGCTTTAACTGTTCTGCTTATCCAGGACTATTTCATTTTAGTTTCTTTTGCTTTGTGTTTTTGTTGTTTTTTCATTAATATTAAGGTGCAGGTTTAAATTTTGTCAAATTTTATTATTGAAATTTTCTCTAATGTCTTTTCTTCCTCCTCTACTGGAAGAACAATAACAGACAGTGGCTTAGGTTATTCACAGCGGTCTTTTGTTTGTTCATAGCCTATTAATTTGCCTCACACCAGAATACAGAGAAATCTAGCTGTCAGTGAGCCATCATAGGGAAAGAGTAGTGAAATAAAGGTTTGGGAAGCTTCCTAGCCCACACTCCAGCTGATGTTTGAGGTTAAAGTGGACGTTTGGGGCTAAAATACTTACTCTTTAGAAGTATGCTTTGGAGATACTGGTTTCTAAGGTAGGCATATGTGTTAGAAATATCAGTTTCCCATCATGACATTCTAATTTTTTTGACAGTACCTTCAGAATAAATTTTCTTTTACTTACAGAGATAATTTGTTTACAAGAATTAGACATCTTCAATTTGAAAATTACAAAACCAATGTTTTAATTTGTAAATGATTTTTTAAATGATTGAGATATCTGTATAAGACAGTTATCTCTATCCCAAAGAGATTTGCCTATTGAGTATTTGAATTCTGCATTGTTAGGTAGATTATTAGTCACCTTAATCACATACTGTGTTGGCCTAGATAGTATGCAAATCATTTTATAGAAATAAGTAAAACTTCATTTTCTAAGCAGTTAATCATGGAAGTAGTCTCAAGGAATTCAGACATGACCATTTTCGCCAGATTAGAGTCATGGGCTGTGAGAGAAGCGTATGTATCAGCAAACTTGTAGGTACTGCAGGCAGTAAGTTTCTGTAAATCTTTATGAAAAGAAGCTTGAGTGGGTGGGATTGTAAGTATACTACATATTTCCAATTTATTAAAGGTACACATTTGCAAATCTGGAGGCTCAATACCATTCAGATAATACTGTCTGCATGTGATGTCCACATCCTTGGCTGTCATGCAAAGAATTGAAACATGATGTCTTTTTACTTTACAATGTCTCCAAGCTTTCTGCTGGAAACATTGCCTCTGGAATTTCAGGAGTCAAGAGCCAACTCTGGGGTCGCAGTTGCCAACCTGACTTCTTTGACTGAATTTTTGACTGACTTACTGTCGGATTCACAGTGTGGCACCTCACTCAGGTCTGCAGCCTCTTGCAAGGAACAGGTGGTCTTTGGTTTGATCTAATGCCAAGGAAGTTGTGAGTTTTGGTTATTAATGAGCAACAGTTTCTGTGACTCGTGCATAGATGGGGACATGCCATCCTCATGAAAAGTGTAGGTAGTGCTAGTGTGTGAGCATGGCTCTCATCGGTTTGTAAATCTCCAAATGCATCCTAGGCAAAGCAAATACCTCCCTCTGAAGGAAACAGTTCAAAAGAAAGCGAACTCCATGGATCAGTTCTGTTGAACTGTAGCTGGTTTCTCAGAATCAGTGTTTCTCCCCCTCCTTCTGACTCTGTGTGTATGTGCAAGCACACACACGTTTTTAGAAAGGCTCGGGGCGGGAGCCTGTGCTATAATTACCGTACTGTTCAGTGCTGTACTGCTTGTTTTCCCAGTGCATAACAGTGGATGTGGGCCTGGTGATGTAATAAATGGGTACACAAGGTTAAATCTTTTTCAGCTTATGGGGAGAAATTTTAGATAGGAGGAGGGTGCAGCTCCTTTGCCAAAAATATGATTCATGCAAGAAACCAGGGGAGGAGGGATCAATGAGAGAAAGGCTGCTGTTATTCTTCAACAAAAGACTCTAAAAGCGTAATCAGTGGATTCTGTCTTGACTGGAATTGCATTGTTTTGAAAATGTAATTGTTGGGGGAAAAAATGTCTGGAAGGAGCTAATGCTTGCTTTTGCTTTCCTACAGTGTCTGTAGCTAGTTGCATTTCATGCTACCAATCTTAACCTTTAAAAAACCAGACAAATTCACTTGTTGGTTATAAAATGAAACAATTAAAGGAGTGTGAAAATCTGGGAATTTGCCCTTTTCTATCAATTAAGTTTTGGTGTACTTATTTTGGACAGTTCTTAAACAACTGATGTTTTGACAGGTTGTATTATGCAGCTTCTCCTGGGGTTTTAGTGAGTTCAGTGATATTTGAGTTTAGCTCATACCTAAACCCCAGAATCTTTTATAGTCTTGACTGACTTGATTTAGTTCTTCTGTGCCAGTGATGGAAAGGTGTGAGATCCCTAACACAGCATCTCAGGCGTATCACTTGAATTCACAGAATGAAAGATAGAGGGTAAGACAAGTTTCAGCGAAATTTTCTTTACAGCTGTGAAATGTTTCCTTTCTCTTACTGGACTCTTCACATGCAAATATGGTCTGCTTCACAGAAAATCAATATATTTACCCCTGATTACACTGGTATGAGTTAGGATACTAACCCAGAAAGGAGAGTCAAGCTGCCCTCCCAGTAAAGAAGAAAGAGCAATGCTGAACTGAGATGCAGAAAAGAAGGCTGCTGTTGCACACTATGGCTCAATAAAGACAATCTTATAAGAAAAGAAACTGAGGACTGAAATTCAACAATAAAAAATAAATCTAGCAAATAGCATAAAGGTCAGATGTGAATATAATTGTCAGAGGAGGGAGAAGGAAAGTGGGGAACAAACAATAGAAAACCTTAGCAGAAATGCAGCTACAAACTGAAGTCACTAAGGAACTTGGAAGAAGACGCAGGGTAGTTGGATCCCTCGGTGGTAGGTGACAGAGCAATTGCATGAGCAGATACAGCCAGCTCTGTAGGACACAGCCTTTGGTTGTCATTCAAGAAGAACTGCTATTTAATTCAAAGTGAAAACAACAGAAAGAGACAGTTCAGGAAAGTTACTCTGAGATTAAAATGGAAATTTCAGTCCTAGTGACTGTGGTGCTGACTATGTTACCTACCTAACGCAGCACTTTGCATTTTCATCTTTTCTATTTAGGCTTGACAGGAAGACAATGATTATCTCAAAAGATATAAAGGGCAATATTTTCAAAAATGCCTGTGTCCTATTTCAGAACTTGCTTAAACTTAATCTAGAATTACAGAATCTCAGCATCATAGAATCGTAGCTGCCTTCCCTTGTAGCCTGATGTATGTTTATTGTATTACAATTAATACTTGATGAAAATGTAGGTCTACAAACTGTTTTTCCTCCTGATTTAATGGGCTCCTATTTCTTTTAATGCATCTGAGATATGTTTCTATAAAGTACAGCGGAGATTGGGTGGAAGAAAAATGGTGCAGTGGTTCATGAGAAATGTCCTCTAAGGACTTTGACAAGCTAAGAAAAGGAGAGAAAATTGTTGTACATATTAAGAGATACAGCATAACAAAATGGTATTTGATTCTCGGTTAATCTGATTTAAGTGAGGTATCTTGAGGTAGTTTAGTAGTCAAAATATCGTAGTTATTAGGCTCCCAGTAAAATACTACATTTTTGTTCATCTCTATTTGACAATCAGCATCTTCCCAGAGAATTTGTGTTCGTTCAGAAACTGAACTTTATGGCAGAAATTCATACTTCATAACTGTCTTAAAATTTTTAAAAATAAAGAAAAATAAATGAAAAGTGTAATTTATTTAAAAAAAAAAAAAAAAAAAAAAACAAAACACCTCCATTCATCCTTTGGAAACAGAGTATGTTGAATGCTTCTCCTATATTGGTAAGAGCTGCATGGCCACCAAAAAGTGTATCATCCATTCTCTTACCAGTCAAAGATTTAATTAACCTCAAGTTTATTTTCACCTTTTGATCATCTTCCAGTTGTTCTGTGATAATTCTTTTTGATTTGCTTAACACAAGTTAAATATGGACAAAGTGAATTTGGCTGAACCTCAACTGTACTCGTCAGCAGAAATTTTAATATATTTGTCTTTATTGTGGGGTAAATTATGTGGAATCTGTCGTACATTCAGGCATCGTTAATATTGACCGAAATAGTATTGTTTGAATTGGTGGGCATTATAAAAATCAGATCTGCAGAAAAATTATTAATCAAAATCAGAAACTGGAGGTAGATATGACTAATGCCTCAGAAAAATGGTAGAAGAATGGTAATTTTTTTTCAGAAGAGGAATAACATGCTGTAGAACACAAAAGGAAGTTAAGTGACATCATAATTTACATGTTTTTTCGACTTTATATTTTTGACAGTAATTGCTGTCCAAATATTTAAGTTCTATGAGACAGGAATTACCATGTGAAGCTGTGAACCATGAAGCTCTGGCTGCTTGGAGGATGATGATGTATCTTTCCTGCCATTGCTTACTTTGGGGTATGTGGGGTGTGAAATAAGGACAAGAGAGGGGAGCTAAAAGTTTCATGTTGGTTACATGTGATCTGAGAACTATGTTGAAAGGTTAGAAGTTGAGAACTTCCTAGAAAGCATCTGCTATTTTCTTCCATAGTCCCTCACACTATGTGTTGGTGTCTGTGGCAGCAGTCAGAAGCTGGGCACGCAGGACTGTGGTGCTTTGTGGAAGCTATTGTTCTGTTGAAGTTCCTCATCCACAGAAGAGTATAGGATGCAAAGAGCAAACTACAGCTTCTGTGAAGAACTAGAAATCAGTTTTACTTTTCCCCCTTCTGGTAAACTTCCCTATTTTGTGCCTATATATTTCCCCAAAAGCAATATATTGGGATTTTTTAAAATTATTATTTTTGCAGGAAATTTATTTTATTTCCAAACCCATTTAGTTAACAAAAAGAAAAAAAAAATCCCACAAACAAACAAAACAAACACCTTTGCTCTAACTCCAGCTACACACGCACAAATGTGTTTCTTCAGGCATGCTGTGTTTCATGTACACTTAGGTTTGTCTCATATTTCAGAGCTGAAAATCACACTTTAAAGGTCTTTTATATAGAATAAAATCAAAGCATTACTATATTGCATATTAGAGGTCATGAAAAGGCATATAGTTTTTATTTGTATCTCTCATTAAGTACCATAACAAATACACCTAAAGTAGTTATTTTAGTTTACTGTGCTGCTTTGTCCACTTAAGTGTCACCTAGATTTTCAGGTATAAAAGGATAAACCTAGAAATAAGCCTTTTCACAACAGACAATCCTTTTGTTGTTCAATAACTCTATCTTCCCTTTCTTTCTCCTTTCTAGACCAGACAATCTTCACATGAGTTGAGATATATTTGCTTTGTAATTGAATTTCAGTTTAATATATTACTGGAAATTACTTTAAAAAAAATAATCATAAAAGGTCTCAGCACCACTTTCCCAATCTGAAAAATAACTTCCCCTGCATATACACCATCCAGGTTTATTAGCTCTGTCTTTCAAACACAGAACACAGGCTGCTGGCAAAAAAAAAGTGTAAGTGATAGTTAACCTCTTGGGCTAGAGAAAAGATTCAGGTTTCACTGTCTTTTGAGGTTTTTTTCTTTTCTGCTTGCGGCAAAACAGTTGAAAATGAGAAAATGTAAGGAATGTGCGTTCTTCACATATAGGTGCACAACAGTTGATGCTAGCGGGGCATTTGGCAGTAACAAATGATACCTGGAATATAACCATGTTCAGTAGTCCCCATGCCTTCTATTCTGGGCACAGGTAGATGCAGAGTTTTATTGTTTCTAAATACCACCACCTCCTAGCTGGGTATGAAATATAGACTTCTTTTCAGCCTGGAGTTACTGCAACGTCATTTGTGAAACAGGGTTTAAAATATGAAGACATAATATTGATAGCAATGTCAGTTAGGCACTGTCTTGATTTTGCTTCTCATTTACTGACACATCTATGTAATTAATATTTACGTGTTAGTCTGAAAAGCTTTTTCTGTGTTGACTGCACCACACAGCTTGGAGCTGTCAGCAAACTTCCTGAGGGTGCAGTTGTTCCCACTGTCCGTGTTGCTGAGAAAGTGTTAACCCAATCCCAATGCCAACCCCTGAAGAGCGCCACTTGCCACTGGTCTCCATTTGGACATCCAGCCGTTGACCAGAACTGTGAGTGCAACCATCCAGCCAGTTCCTTGTCCCACTGAGTGCTCTATCTGTCAAATCCAGGTCTCTCCTGTTTCCACATCTTTTGCTGAAATATACAGCAGGCTACTTGTGAAATTTCTGTGGTGTGGGGAGAAGGAAAGTGGGAAACAAACATCAGGAAACCTTTAGCAGAAATGCAGCTACAAATTGAAGTCACTAAGGAATTGGAAGAAGATGCAGGGTAGTTGGTTGAAGAGATGCTTCCACATCAGTATCTCTGTGCTATGTACCAGCATAGAGATGTCTAAGCTATGAAGTTAGCAAGTACTTTATATGAAGGAGACATTAGTTCCCTGATTAAGAAATAATTGAACATGCAACTCAGAGAAACTGTTGAATAGTAGGACAAGAAAATTTCCTTTATTCTTCTAGAAAGCGAATCTGCAGTTTAGGTTTAGTGAGTTTAGGTTTGGGTTCAGTGAGTTCTATTTTGTGAAAAATATGGATTTTTATTTTTTTTTTTTAATGCTGCTTCTGCATGATTTATTACTGTATTGCATTTCAATGAAAATGTCTGTAGGTGAGCCATTGCTGCTTTCATATTCTTGATGTTTGCATTAGGGACAGTTCTCCTAAGTCATACTAATACAATCAAGGGCACAAACAAATAAATTCCAACCTATGGCTCTTGAGAAAAGGAAGTCTTATTTAATTTTGGCCAGAGTTAGTAATGTTCAAGTATGAGAATTAGATTTTGTTTGTAGGGTGTGGATGTACTGTAAAGAGTGTTCACTTTGATACTTACTAAAGTAAACCATGAATATATGCAAACTTTCAGATTAAGTATGACAATCATAAACTTCTCAATATCTGAAGAGGAACTTGACACCCAATAATATATCTCATGATATGAAGCAGAGGAAGGGAAATTTGGAGGCAGTGGATCATTAACTAATAGATAATATTTCCTTTTTCTTGCAGTTTAAGACAAAAAGGTGAAAAAAAATGTCTCATCGTGCTGGAAGTAACTTGGCTGGTTCCCACAATGAATAAAGACCAAGATGCTGTCAAAAGGATTAAAAAAACTACACAACTGGCTAGTGGAGGTTTATAGCCTCTTTTAAAAGTGGTCCTGAAAGGTTATTTTGCTTGCCCTGGGCTTCCTTGAACTTTGTGAATACATTACTGCTCATGTATCCTTGTAGACTGTACTCATGAAGGAAAACTTCATTGCAAGACAGCTAAGCCCAGAAGCAGACAGTCTAGGAGAGTTGACACATCTTCAAAACTGTTTAAAGAGCAAGTTAAACAAGAACTTGGAAAACGTTGATATGTACATAGTTGATCTGATCAGGAAGAGTGTGCTGAAAGAGTTGCAGCTTGAGTTTCACATAGTGCTACTGAGATAAGCAGGACTGAGAGCCATCCACCCTGGGTGCTGGGGTTTATTCACCTGAGCTGCTAACCTGTCCGAAGGGCCCCAGGAAGGCGTTTGGTCCATGCCAAATAATACAATCCAAAGATTTCCAGGGCATGACCTGGGTATTAGCATAGTTTTCCAGGCACTGTTTCTAGAAGGCAGTTTGTATGCAAATACTCTGATTTGGTATTTATGGGTTTTCTGAATTTTCTAGTGCTCTTCTGTGCACAAGGCATCTGTGCTTGAGAATACGTACCCTGGGGCTTGGGGGGGGGGGGGAACAAAGCCTTCGTTTTCCATTCAAAAGTAGGATCTTCAAGGCAATGTCTTTAGATAAGCCCTTGTTTTTCCATAAAGCTGACAATCACAGAAAAAAATGTGCTGAAAACCTTCCTCTTCATACTTTTCCTGGAAAACCAGTAATATTCATGTCCTGTTCCTGAAAATTAAACGGAATCGCTTATCCAGGTCTTTCCTAAGACTTATAACTTGCTTGGATAGCTCCAGTATTTTGTTGCCTATAACTGTTGTATAACTGAGTCACCAGTTATTTTTGCCCCACCTTTTAATGAGAGCAGAAGTCGTGTTTATTCATTTGGAACTGACAGTGATGAATGTATATACATTTGAAATCTCCCTTCAAATGATGAATTTCAGTTTGGTTTTAATTTGCATAGATGAATGGATAAAACACAGGTTTGGGAGTTGTTTCTATATAGTTATTTATTACTAACTGAAAGCAAAATACATTAGAATTAAAACATCTGATGTTAAATAATGTTTAGTGTGATGATTTAGTGATTTTTTTTTAGTGATCGGCTGCAAAGTATGTTGTTCCTCGGGGTTGAATCCTGGTAGGTCATATAGAGTAAATGCTACAGGGGTCAGAGTAAGTACTACAGGATGGAAAGTATTTATTCCTGTGTATATGAAATATACTAATGGTACTTAAAATAGTAGACACTCAGGAGACATTTGTAAATTACTGTTTTGTCTCTCTAATCCCAAGCACCCTTGCCAAGAAGAGGAGGGGGATGTCTTTTCAAATGGTTTGTCAGACAGAATGGCCTTCATTGCATTTCAGATCTTGAATTTACTAAGTTTAAAAAAAAAACAAAACAACCCAGTAATTAGAATGTTTTCTTCTTACATAGGCTGATTTTTGAGATATAAGAAAATGTTAATGGGAAATTTTGTCCTTTTATCTGCTGTCACTGATATTAAATATAAAAATTAAATATTAAAGCCAGTAAATAAAGTGGTTATTATACAGGAAAAAAAAGTATTTTCCTTTTCCACAAATGAAGGAAACTGAAATTTTTGCTCTTATTGTATTAAATAGTATCTTGTCCTGTAGTGGGGAACAGATGAGAACCTTCAAACAGTTTTCTTATGATAAACTTCTTGAATTCTTATTGCATGCAACTATATATATCCTGACTTATGGACACTATGTATAGTGTAATTTGAATTTCAGGGAAAGGAACCCTGCTTTACTATGAAGCTACTGCCATATACTACCTGTGTGAAGTGTGAGGAACGCAGAGATATTTGTACCATTTAATCTGGATTATGGTAGATAATATGGATTATTGTAGGTGGTTTAAATTAATCTAGTTAAATCAATAATTAATACCTGAGTGATGATATCAGATTCAAACAAGTCACAAGGATCCACTGCTTCCCTTTATCCTTCACTGTTCCAAACCAAAACAGAACAGCTTTGTTCTTGAATGCAAACTGAAACTTGTCTGGCTTCAGCTTCCAATCATTGGTTCTAATTATGCTTTTTCCCCTGAGATGAAGGAGCCTCTAAAGGCTGTATTTACTCCCAGTTTAATCAAGACATAGCTTCCTGCTAAAATAAACAGGGTGGGCATCTTTCTATATGAGGTGTTTCTACACTCATGTTGCTGGATTTTCTTGTATTTTTCTCCGTTTCTTCTCTAATGCAAGAAAGACAATTCAGACAGGCATTTGTTAATTATTTTGCTTGGGGAGCCTGATGTTTGATGATTTCATTAGATCATTTTCTGAGGCTTACATATCTTTCTTGGAGAGAATATAAATGCAGAAGCTGCACATCATAAAGATCAGAGCTGTGTGGAAGCTAAATTTCCAGTGGAAACACTGGGACTTGTTTTTGGTTGGTTGGTTGGTTTTTTGTTTGGTTTTTTTTTTTGTTGGTTTTTTTTTCACTTGAAGGTTCTTAATCAGAATGAAGGTCCAGGAACAGACAATTTCCAGGTGGCTACATTTCTATATCCCACATGTCAAGCATAAAAGAAAATAAAAAGAAAATCTATGCATTTTATCAGAAGCCCAGTGGAGATGACAAATAAGGAAAATTTACCTGTTTGGCAGCGTGGGTGAA
>JAVJGJ010000034.1:10909390-10931834 GCA_035590215.1 Microhierax caerulescens | reverse complement strand
TGTTGCTGGATTTTCTTGTATTTTTCTCCGTTTCTCCTCTAATGCAAGAAAGACAATTCAGACAGGCATTTGTTAATTATTTTGCTTGGGGAGCCTGATGTTTGATGATTTCTTTAGATCATTTTCTGAGGCTTACATATCTTTCTTGGAGAGAATATAAATGCAGAAGCTGCACATCATAAAGGTCAGAGCTGTGTGGAAGCTAAATTTCCAGTGGAAACATTGGGACTTGTTTTTGGTTGGTTGGTTGGTTTTTTGTTTGGGTTTTTTTTTTTTTTTTTTTCCACTTGAAGGTTCTTAATCAGAATGAAGGTCCAGGAACAGACAATTTCCATGTGGCTATATTTCTATATCCCACCTGTCAAGCATAAAAGAAAATAAAATCTATGCATTTTATCAGAAGCCCAGTGGAGATGACAAATAAGGAAAATTTACCTGTTTGGCAGCGTGGGTGAATCCTCCATTCAATCTGTTTTTAATAAGTCTTCAGTGAGACCTTGTAGTGGAACATCTTGTTGTTTAAGACCTGAACTTCATGGTGAAAGCTCCTCTTTCATTTCTTTGGGTACAGGAACCGTCATCTACCCTAGAGATAGTTACTGAGCATGTAGGTCAGTGGATGAAAGTCAGATCTATAGCTACTGCACAAGTCAATTCTACTTTCTCTTTAACGGTTTTGTAATCAGAAGATTAAAATGGGCACATATGGCATGTGGTTGATAATTCCCAAGGTTGAGCTCAATTCTAATTATTATTGAAAGACCTAAAAGACAAGTAAAACCAGACAAAGATTCTGTTTGTCTGATGATAGATTAAAACCAAATAAATGGCAAATAAAACCAGAATATAAATTTATACCAGCAAGTTGTGAAAGTAATGATGAGAGATTAGATGAATAATCTTCATATATTCGGAACAGCACAATCAATCACATATAATTGTGTAACAAAATTTGCCTGATACTACTTTTGTCTGCAAAACTTCTTAGGGAGTCAGAAACTGTGTGAGTGCCATTTAGATATATGCTATATTATAAACTCTGCTTATACCATTGTTACTGAAATGACTGGATTGCGAGGATCTTTAAAACACCATGAATCTTGTCTTCTGTATTATTGCTGAACTTTTGGACTCCTTAATTTGATGGCAAATCTCCTAACAATATCAGTGAGACCGAGATTTAATTGTTTGGATTAGTGTGCTAGTCAATAGGTACAGTGCTATGTAAAAGGAACTCAAGTATATATTGCATTTTGTCCTTTCAGCCCGTTAATAGAATGGAAATAGTAATTGGCCTACAAAATTTTAAGCAAGCCCAAGTTAAAGGCCCAAGATCAATTTGAGGCCTGGTCAGTTAAAAAGGTTAAAATTAGTTTCAAATATTAATCTGCTTTTGATTCTCCTGCCACTTTGTGGCTTCATAAATGTGTTTCTCCAAGAAGTTGCTTCTCTTTTCTAGAGCTGTTAGAGAGCTGCAGAAGCTGGGAGAGTCGATCAACTGCCTGGGGAACGCTGAAGTTGCCTTAACAATAGTAGACAGGAAGAGAACAAGTTGAATTGTAATTTTATTTTTTTCTTTTCTTACAGTATTCCTTTAAATAAAATCTATTTCCAAGTAGAAGATTTCACTGCTGAAGAATATGATTAAAACCCTTTTCTTCTTCCATGTGTTGCTAAGAGCCCAGAGGTTTTATAGCTACCTGGTAGCTGACAAGTCAGTGGGTCAGTGGATTTAACTGGCCTCTGCTGGATGGAAAATTTATGATTTCCTCAGTATCACTGTCCATTTAGGAAAGAAGAGAACATGTCAATATTTTTAAAAAAATATATATTCTTAAAACATGTTTTGAGAAAGGAATAGCCAAGTTAAAAAAAAAAAAAAAAAGGTGAGAGAGGAAAACAAAAAAGCATCTACCAATGCTTGAAGCTGAGGAGAACATTTGAAAGCTATTTTTAGTTGTTCTGCTAAAGTGCCTATTGAAATATTTTTATTTCCTCTATCTCTGGCTTCAGAAGAGGGTTTTATAATAGTGAAGACATCCTCTTCCTAGCAACCAATGATATGCTTATTTGAGCAGCTGCATCTATGTTTTCATTCTTTTTCTTTGTCTTTTTCTTATTTTTTTTTTCCTGGTGCCATGTATTATCAGACACACTTTTAGTACTTCCCCTCACCCATTTCTTAAATGTGATTACAAAAGACAGAAATCTTTGTGCAACCCTGACTCATTACTATTAAACAGATTATCATTGTAGCCTGAAGTAATGGGCTTTTGCAGAGAAAAAACATTAACCTGCCATAACAGTGTCTCTAATAGTCCATGCTTAGTGTCATTAAATTGTATTATTGGTAACAGTGAAAGTTCTAACCTTTGTTACAGGTATTCCAGCATCAGAATCTTAAGGGAATTGTCCAAGTACTGAAAACATGTTTTGCATAAGATTAAGAAACAGGGTAAAAGCATCCTTGCTTGTGTTTATGTATGCACCATGGATCTGTCTAAATGTTTGTGCTTTGAGATGCACGTGCAGCATGGGCAAAATGGGGAGAACCCATCCCTACGCTGGAGTTTTCACTGCATGGATTGTTACACGGAAATCTGTGTTTGTAGCAGTGGTGGTGTAAGAACTTACGTTTGTGCACCAAAGCAAGTATTACTGCTATTACGAATGAAGCATGAGTTTTGGGGGTTACCAGATCTGATTGGATCCCAATTACATGGAGATACCTACCATAAATTTTGGATTTATCGCCTGGATTCTCCCTATTTCACTGCATTTTACAACTAACATACCTGATGTGCTCATCTTAGGAGGTGTGCACGGAGGAGGGTAGGCAGCTGCAGAGGGCAATGCATAGTGGGCAGCGTCTGGACTCCAATCTGGAGCATCACTCCCTCCCAAAAATCTGCAGAGAGAGCTGAAAGTGATGAGCCCCCTGATTTGGGCAGGTCTGCTAGAGGCCCAAAGCTGGAAGAAGTACAAGTAGACTAAAAGTCCCATCTTTGTTTTTATCATTAATAGCCTTTGTCAGAACAATTCAGGGAACTGCTTGATCTCTTCTTTAATTATTCTTTATTAATTATACTTTAAGAATATTCTTTGTGTGATTAATGATACCTTCCTCAGCCCTGCACTATGCAAATGGATGTTTGTTACTGCCTGCAAAACGTGGATGTGTGCAGGGTTTAAATTCCCACAATCACTGTAACTAAGCAAATGTTGTTGTCCTATTTTATAAGTGGGGAAATTGCAGTACAGAAAAAAAAAATAACTAACTTGCCTAAAAGGTACCCTATGGCTCAACAGATTAAGCATTAATGTAGGATTTTATTGAGTATAATTCTGCTCTGAGATTTCTGTTTGTTCATTTGCTTTGTTTGGCAGAGGTTTGAAGGTTTGATGCTTTTTTCCTCAGTTTTGCTAAAAGCAGTTTTTACGTTACCTCTGATTCAGAATGCTTGAGGGTGGTTTTAAAATTCTGGTTGAGCTGGAATAGGAAAATCTTCTGTATATTGGATCAGGTCATTTCAAAGCCAGAAAAGCTGCTTTAGTCAGTGAATGAGTGCTTATAGCACCTCTTCCATCATCTCTGCCAGCCTGCCTGACTTAACTCATTCAGTGGACCGAAGTTGTCGGGGATGCTTAGAGAAAGAAGCATTTCACTTGATGTGTCGCCACTCCATTGCCTCTGACTTACTGGCCAGAAACCTTGAAATATCTTATTCTTCTTAATCTAAGCAATAAATTTAATTAAGCCACCAAAATATAGTGGGGCAGTTAACACGCTTTTTTGTTCAATTATTTAATTATACTTACTTTATGGCAACAAGATCAAACTGAATAGTACACTTACTTTGCCAGTTTCTGAACCTTACGCATTTTTGCAAGAAATCGTTACAGATCACCTTGTGATTGGCATAGTAGGATTTAACACCACCTTCCTGAGCTGAAATTATGAACTAAATTGTTCATAATAACACTTTATAGGAGAGTTTATAACAGAAAGTCGTTGAGGATTTATTCAGTCATGTATGCATGCATACTCCTATTTTGAGTACACCTAACTGAATAGTGGCATATTATTCTCATTAAAGTAATTTGCTTCTTAATTCCTGTGGAACAGAGATTTACAGGCTTGAGTCATTGTTTTATAAAGATTTTTAATTCTTTAATATTCTGTAACTTTGCAAAGTTGTAATGGCATTTTTTACCTTTGCTCAGTTGCTTTGCATAATTTATACTGAATTGAGACAGAGCATAACCTAAAATTGTACTTGTTCTGTCCAGAAATGAATCGCTCTTAAGATGAGGATTTTCTGAAGCTCTCATTATTGACCTCTGCTTCTATCAAAACCAGTGGAGATTTTACAGGTATTTGAATAAAAGAAACCCTAGTCAAAGTTTCATAGTATTTGAGTAAACAATGAACAGAAGAACAACATACTGAAATAAAAATAGCCAAAATAATGAGGAATAAGTGATCTGAATTGGGTAACTATAGCAATTTCAATATAAATGTAGACAGAGAACCTCAATCTATTTACTTTTTTCTGATTTATATTACTTGTCTATCTACAGAAAAACAGGCTCTTCTTTACCTGCCCTCTGGGTAAGAACAGTGAACTAAATAAGTTATTCTTTCCACCCCTCCCCAAGCTACTTTAATTGGATAGTTAGATAAAAATCTCTTTTTAGATACAGAAACTTAATATGTTGCATCTGTTTGAGTGAACAGGCATGAAGGGAAATATCCTAAGGATATTGCAGCTGTTTAGAGGGATAAGGAATATATAGATTTTTCGCAGAGAATTATGGGGGTTTTCCTAATACTGTCATATTGCCTTGTAATTTTCCTTCTTTCTTTTGTCTGTTTTCATAAGTGTCTACTTGACTGAGGACTTCCTCGTCACCTTAAGAAAAAAGAGCAATATAGCAAGGAATGATCTGCTCAGACAGGACAAAACTGCTCCTTGGGTTGTCAGGGCTTAGGGACATGGTTTGGTGGTGAACTTGGCAGCCCTGGGTTTATAGTTAAGTTAATAATCTTAAAGGTCTTTTCCTAGAAAGAATAAATATAAATGATATTTTTACTATATTAATGAATGATAAATATAAATTAACCTAAATGATTCTATGATAATTAAAGCGAATGAGAAATACATGTTTAAAGAGAAAAGACAATAGAAATCTTGAACAACATACTAAACTGATTTTCTGAAAGCATTACCTGTTGATTTGTCTTTGCAGGACAAGTCACAGCCCTTTAACAGGACTTTCTCAGTTCAGTGCCACAGACCAGGATTAAGACACATGGCAGCAATGACAGAGGAGGAGCATGGGCAAATCGTAGTCAAGGTCTGCAGAGTTTTATCTTATTTTATGTTAACTTTATCTGTTTTTCACATCCCGCAGCTAATAACTCTGGAAAAAGCAATATTGTTTGGGAAAAGCATTTCTGAAGAAGGGTAATTTACAGCTTTTTACATGCCATTAGAAAGTTTGGAGAAGAAAATTTCAGCTGTATTTTTTCAGATTTAGGCAAGTAAGGATGCCATTAGCTATCTAATGGTTCTAAGAAGTACTTTCAGCTGTTTGCATATCTTCCTGGTATTGCACACCTAAAAGATGCTGCACATTTGGAAACCCAGAACAGGTTCTGTCTTATCAGAAATACTTGATGAAAAGGGAGATTTGATGAACAGCAATAACCTGATACATAAGTATTAATAGAGAAGGGAGTGATTAAAGGTCAGTAATTTTTCAATTAATCTTAGAATTATAGAAATAATTGAAAGCAAAATATGATTCCTGCATTTTATCCAATGTAAAATTATGCCCTGAAGGATTTTTAAAATTACTTTGCCCACCCAGTTATAAAATTTCACCTCATAATGCTTCTCTCATGGTTGCACATACTCTTGTTATTTAAGAGAACACACAAATTTAAAAATATTTCCTTGTGTTCAGAAATAATTTTCCTTTTCATAGCTTTATTTCAGAGCTAACTATAACCTTTGGTCTTCCAGTTAGCCATTAATTTGTTGTCCTTTGTTTCAGTCTGCATTGATCAAGAAATCTTGCCCACAGTCAGAGAGTCTCAGACACAGACTGATTTGTAGAACCTGTGAATTCTTGGATTTTCTTCATGTGAAGATTGTTGCAATCTTGTCACTGAAATTTTCTGTTGCTATAATTTCATAAATTACTGGAAATTTATGTTTATTTCAGTATTATGTCTAAGGAAAAAACTGGAATAACCAGACAGAAAATACCATCTGGAGCCTGAGGTGACTGGTCATCCCCTGCCTGAGAATCTCACCTGGAGGGATATCTGAGGAAGCACAGGAACTTAATTTTTCTTCGTTGTAGTCTTAGGTTATTTTTTTAAAGGCTTTATCTTCTGTTGTAACTGCTGGAAAATCTGAGTCTAAAACCATGCCCAATTAGAGTTAAAATATTTTTGTCTAGTAGTTGTATTCATTATCTCTTTCAGTAAGCAACTTGATTTATTTTGTTCTTCAGAGACTATATTTAGATAGTACATGGGTTCCCCTCCCCTCCATTGTACATAGTTCATGGGACAACTAAAATTTTGCTGAAATACTAAAGGCATCAGTAATCATACTAAACTCTCATGATCTTATTAGATTAAAAGAACAAGTGTCCAAGGAATAACATTTCAAGTAGCTGACAAGACCATTGCCCATTTACACAATATATGCTTGTCTTAAAAATATGGTTTTGTCTACACAGGGCTAATGCCCTTCACATTCAGGTTATTTGAGGTCTGCATGCAATGTTCCCTGATCACTTGAGAAAGCAACTATTGTTAATCATCTTTTATTACTCGCCTGTTTCAGAAGGCACTAGGCTTTCTGGATGTAAAAAGTTTCAGGAAACATAGAAATGCTTAAAAAAAGAAATGGTGGATTTTTTTTTTCATACTTGAAGATTTCACACCTACTGTTGCAAAAAGAATATTGTTTTATTTATTTTCCCAAAGGGATTATTTATATAGTGTAGAAGTTCGCACTAGTTCTCCCCTCTGGTAAAACCGTATGTCTGATTTTCAAAACAAGTTGAGCACATTAGATTTTTTTTTTATGGTTGTTTGTTTGTTTTTAACTGTCTCTCTAAAAAATGATATTGTGTTTCCATGAACAGGAACTCTTCTTGATCTTCTGCAACTCAGAAAATCGTCAAATGTTCCATTTTTTACTTTGATCCCTCTACTTGGAGCGAGCAGCTTGCAGAGAATGGATACAGCGGGAGAGGATGCTCTCATGGTAATATCTTCAAAAGACTGATGAGCTGTCTCCAGTGGGCCAGTGCTGCTGGCTAGGGAAGGGTGTAGGTACTGGCACTGTGTGGAGTACACTGGGGCTGGACACCGGGAGACCAGCAGTGAGTTCAGCTGGGCACACCAGCCCAAGGCAAGGTGTGGGAGGCAGACGTGAGGAGCTGAAGCAGAGGCAGACTTGCTGAGGGGAAGGAGCAAGGAAATGCAGTGTGGAGGTAGAGAAAAAGGGAGTAGTAGGAGACGCTTAAGACTGAGCATGGAGGCAAAAGCGAAAGTCTGAAAGTAAGAAATAGGAGCACAAATCTGAGGAAGAGAATCAATGAGTTGCCTTGGAAGTGGGAGGGGGGAAGCAGCAGCAAGTGTCCCAGGGCTGGAGAGCCCAGGATGCAGCCCAGAGCAGCTGGGGGAGGCATCAAATTGGGCAGGAGGAGGATGCCAGCAAAGAAACCCAGGCAATAAGAAGTTTAGGAAACACTAACCTTGATGATGCTAAGTAGGAATGATACAGATACACCCTAAAAGGGTAACTTGTCAAGGTCTAAAGAAAAAGAAATCTTTTAAAAATTTTTAGTAATTGAAATGTGAATATCACCCTCTAGATCAAATGCTTTAATTTATATTTGTGTTGTTTAAAAAATCTGGCCAGATAGTTCCCTCATCTGTTCCTCCGACTCTGTACTGTTTTGAGTTGAACTAATATTTTAATGGACTAACCTCTCTTTTAAATCATTAAATATATTAAGTATATTAACGTGGGGTGGGGAGGGGAATTATTGCTAGAAATAATGTGTTGCATTAGAATTACATTAGAATGTAGACTTAGTTTTTATTTACACATTTAGTTTCCTCCTGAGCTCCTTGTGCAAAGTGTACAAAATAGATGTAGTCAAAGGTAAAAGTTGACAGAATCGTCTCATGCCTGCAGGGGTCAGGAAAGAAGTTGCCCAAGTTCTGCCCCTCTCCATCTGCCCCAGTTTCACTCGCTCTGTAGAGCACAGCAGGCTCTGGTAGAACCAGCACACACGTTTTGAATTAATCAGTTAGCTCAGCATTAATAATTCAGTGCAAATTATAATAAGCTGATTTGCAAATGTACCTTTGAAAGTAAATGGCAGAGCTCTCTCGCATTCAAGCTGCAAAAGCTAAATCTTGCTAAGGATTGGAAATCCCTGAAACTTGTGTTGTTATACTCAAACTCAAAAGCGGGACCTTTTCTGTGTTAATGAGGCAGCAGGCCAGTGAAGAGAGGAGACAGCATAACATCTTTCAGTTGTCTGACAGTGTTGGGTTTTCTGAGCTTCATGTGGGATGCTCTGCATGCATGAAGATTAAAACATAGATGTCTAGCTCTGGGAGATGATAAGTAACATTAGTCATGATGGAAGCTTTTTTGGTGCTTGCGTTTTTTTTCTTCAAAGAGAAAATTCGGAGGATCTTTGGTTTCATTTCAAATGCTTTCTCAGTACTAAATGGGTTTTCATTTAACTCTGCAGAAGTTTCTGCAAAAGAAAAGTCTACGTCATTAAAATTCCCTGTCAGGACATAATTTGTTGCTGACCAACCTTAGCTTTTGTCTATTTGAGCCAACAATAAGTAACGGGAACTGAAATCTGGCCAAAGAGGGACACTGTGTTTCCCACTGGGCAGCAAAGTTTCTAAGATAGGCCAAGTCAGCTAACAGCCAGCTGAAAATAAACATTTCATTTCAGGTCAGCAAAGTAGAACAAAATATTTCAGTATTTTCACATGCATTTTTAATGTTATCATGTTTTCTTAAAAACATGTCAAATTCCAGGCTGTGACAAATTTCTTTTTTGGGGACCTCTGTATTAAATGTGAAGCAATGAATCAAAAGGTTAATTATTTCTAATATTCCCAAATACAGTTAGCAGTGGTATGTTATAAAAGAATGTATATATACTGGGCATTTTAAAAATAGAGTAGCTATACTGAGGAATAGGAAAATTACATTGGGCACCATTAGACTTATCTTTCCTGAAGTGCAGTTCTCAATATGAACCACAGCTGATGCCGTGGTCCCAGCCTGTGAAGGCAGATGCCTTTGTTCCATATGCAATAGAGAATATTACATATTGCACCACAGCTGCCTTTTTGTCTTCTCCTTGTTCCAATAGTTTGCAGTTTGTGGGCTATGACAGTTCTTAGCTTCGTTTTAGCGTTACTGTTGCCTAGTGAGTTGTTCCCTATCCAGTATTTTTGCAGTTTATTCTCCCTGTCCAAGTGTTACGTTTTTATCAAATAGCATTTTCATTTTTTTTTTCCCCCTCGGAGTATTTTCTCAGTTTGTCAAAATAATTTTGAATTGTAAACCTGTCCTCCAGCACATGCTTGTGGCCCTTCTCTGCTTAGAGTCATTTGTGACTTTAATAAGCATATTTTCTATGTCATTATGCAGTTTGGTAATGTTTTGGATAGTCAAGGTGTCTATCAAAGTAATTTATTATAGTCCTTAAAAAAACCCTGATACACACAACCCCCAAAAACCAGACAGGGGATGTTATTATTTTGGCAATGGCATGTTCAGATTGTCAGCAACACGTATTTTAAACTGAGAAAAAACTTTTCACTCAGGACCCCCAAGTCCTTGTAGACCTCTCAGCTGCCATGTAGCCTAGGCAGTGCAGAACAGAGAGCCCCCGTGCTGTTTTGCTGTGCTGAGCAGCGCGTGTCACGTAGACAAAGGTCCACTCTTGATTGTCCCACAGGAATCTTCAATCATTAACAGAATTTGTGATGCTTATAGCAGCTAAACTATCTAAAAGAAAATGAAAATTGCTTGCCTTCAATTTCAGGAAGACAGAGAGATCTGTTTACCTG
Organism: Microhierax caerulescens; assembly: GCA_035590215.1. Classification (NCBI taxonomy): domain Eukaryota; kingdom Metazoa; phylum Chordata; class Aves; order Falconiformes; family Falconidae; genus Microhierax; species Microhierax caerulescens. Next base: position 10,921,693 of record JAVJGJ010000034.1, on the reverse strand, counting down.
GGCCACACAATTTCTGATCCCTAAGAATGAATCTAATAATTTAAAGCCTTTGTGCCTGGGCTCCAATGTACTAAATTTTACCAAGGGCTCTGTGCCTAGTGTGGCTTACGTTCAGCATGCTTAGCCAAAGGAAATTAAGAGGCACTTAATAGATCCAAAACCAATATGCAATCAACACCAGAGGGCATTTTTCTCCCTTTTCTAGGAGAGACTCGTTGGCTAAGGGAGGACAGGATAGCTGGTATAAAAGAGTGGGTTGCCACAGCTAGCTGGAATATATCTCACCACACTGTGTCTCTTTGCATATTCTCCTGTCATAATGTATTCCTATATCCATGGGTACTCAGACCTACCTCTATATAGCACAGAGCAGTGATTTTTCAAACATCAGTTCTTTTGGTACTAATGGAGGAGTAGATTGATAGTATAGCAAATAAATTAAATTAAGTGTGTAGGAGGCAGTGAAATATGACTAAATGCATTGGGATCTTGTTGTTCCTGATGATGCATCTGAATCATTCACATCTTCTGAGCTGTTCTGTTTCCTGGTGGGCACACTTCTATGAGAGAGTTCAGTTCAAAACTACCCACAAAGAAGTATATGATTGTGTAAATCCAATTTAGAAAACATTAGCCATCATTTTGGAAGACTTGGTTTATATTTGGATTGTTGTTATCATTCAGTCAACTTATGGTACCTGTAGACAGGGACTGGATTTGTTTTTTGTGAATTGATACCTGTAAACAGGGACTGGATTTGTTTTTTGGGAATTCTTGGCCTATAAGAAATGTAATCGGAGTTGTTAGCCTTTGTTTTTATACTACAGGTAAGCAATAGCTATGACAGGACAGTCTTTTAGCAGGAAAACAGTAAAGGGAGGTTTCACATACTCAAAGCAAGCCTCTAAAAAAAACCCCAACCCAAACCCAAAACTTATGCATGGAAAAAATGTATGAATTTTAAGAATTTACCATTAAATATCATGCATTGTGATTTAAATATCTCCAAAAGCAAAAATATCTGCCAGTAGTGACCTCAGACAAAACCTCTGTGTAGTTGTTGCACCTATTCTCATTGTTTTCTGTGACATCCTGAGGATTTGCCATGCTGTATTTGGCTCATGGGAGCAGTATTGTCTCCGTTAACAGGTAACTGTTCTCATACGTGCATGACTGCACTGAGGAGGCCAGCAAATACATAATCCCAGTGTAAACCCCAGATTTCTGTGAGAAGAATTGTATTTCTGTGTTCCTTTCTACAGTGACATCTGTGTTTTCAGCTACCCAAAGCCAGGTGATGACCTGATGTAAATCGTGATCATCTTACTTCAGTAAACTGTCAGTAGCTCAGACCAGAAACATCTGGTCTTAGTGCTGTCATTCTTGGACTTGACTTAATTATGTCACCATCTCTATTATTGCAAAGAAACTTTGAATGTAAGCTGAATGTTTAGTAATGTGCATTTTTTTAGGCCCCAGCCCACTAAACAGCTTTAGTTTCAGATATTTCCCTGTGTGAGACTTTGGTCTCTCATAGCTCCTCCTGCACACTTTTGGCATAGACCTCTGACCTGGTACAGGCTCTCTGGATGGCTTTCGGTCCCACAGACTGCACACTTCCTTGGGTGCTAACAATTCGTCTTTTGCAGGCTATCTAGTAATTGAAATAACATAGATGTTGTGAAAAAAAAATAAAAAAGAAGAAAAAATAGACTGTTCTTTCCATTAATTAACTCAAGAGAAACAGGAAAATGGATGAAACACTATAAACAGACTTGCACACAATTTTCAGAGCCTGTTTCCTTACCACTCAAATGTTCTTTGGACAGAATCCTCTGGTCCTGGGTTTGACTACTCTGGATTAAGGACTTCCACCCATACCTGTAGCCATGGCTGCTCTTTTCTGAAACCAGTATCATCTTCTGGGGTCTTTTCTCTGAGATGTTATCAGCCTTTCACCCTGCCCCTGGACTGGCTTTAAAGACTGGCTTCCACAGAATATTTTTTTTTTTTTTTTGGGGGGGGTGGTGTCACTTCAGACAATCTGACATCTCAAAACTTCACCTATGTTGTTATCCAAATGTGTTTTCAGATTATTTTTTTCATCCTCTGTTGTTCCTACGCTGGTAAAAAATCCAACTTGACCCTGTTGCCAGTGTTTTTTACATGTGCACATTGATGCATTCAAAACACAACCGATAACTATTAAATTTTACACAAACATTTTTTGCAATCACTTGCTGCAAAGACCCAGGAAGCAAGTGAAGGCAATGTGAAACTCTGAGACATGGGCCAAGGAATAATTTAATAATCTGATTCTTCAGAACTGGTTTCAGGCAGATGTTTTCCTGAAAGAATTTTCTCATCTTATTAAGGTTACTTCTTAGTTGCAAAAGCATTGTAGTAAGGTTCAGGTAACAGAAAGCTTCTAAACCTTTCTCTGGTTTCTAAAAGCCATCAAAATTATTTATAATGTGCCAAATTATTCTCTTCTTTAATATTTAAACAGATGCTATTTTAAGCAGTAACTGAACAACAAAGTAATTTAAATTCTGTTCTCACCCATCTGTGTGCATCATGCTTGCTGTAAATCAAAAGAAATTTATAGATCTAGAATCATTTTTCTGTAGCACTTTCATTTCATTGTTCAATTTTTGAACCTGTAACATATTTTCTGCTAGCTACACAGATTCTGTCCTTTCTTTGCTGATATTCATCTAACTCTGAAGTGCAATTATATTGTATTTTCTTGCTGTTTGCAAGTGTAGAAAGGCTTTATTGACCTTAGTGTGATAGGAACCTATATTTAGTACAGTAACCAATAAATCTTTGAGTTGAAATATGTCTGCTTTAATCTTCACTGTAATCAATTAAGCATTGAGGTTAGAGCTGCTAAGATGTAACTCAGCTGGTTGTTTGCAGAAATCTCCAAACTGTCTTTGCTGAGGAGTTGGTTGTGATACTATGATGCATTAGCAGAAGAGTAAATCTATACACGAGATCTAAATTTGGTCACAATCTATAAAGTGATGGTTGCGGTATATAGTCAGCTAATGTATTATGTCTGCTTTTTGGTCAAAAGTCAATAATTTGTAAGTCTTGAGAATATAAGTGATTTCTAGTTCGTATGGAAAACTTGTACACGTATATCAGTAAAATTCCACAACTTGTTTTTTGGTTGTTTTTTTTTTTTAAAAAAAAAAACAATTATTTTTAGTATGAATAATGACTCATGCATTAGTCACACTGTTGAGTTGAAGGGTCATTTGCAAATGCCATGTAGTAACACAGTTCCTGCTACTATTTTCACTTGTGGTGTTCTCTTATCTACACACACCCCCCGACCCTTACCAATCCTCAGAAATCCAGCTGTGTGATCCCTCACTGTCTGGCACTCCTTCAGAAGTGACAGACTGCAGATATTGTTTAGCTATCAGGATACTTAATGCCAGAGCCCCAGGAAAACATGAAACACTTCCTCAGGATGGTAAATCTGAAGATATCATTGGTCTGGCCATTCAGGAAAAGCAACCATGATGGAGATTGAACCATGGACCTAGAAGAACGCCGGAGCCTACAGAGGGTATCCTTCCCAAGGGCCTTATGACACACTGCTGGAGAAAGCATCAGCCAGAATGGCTACCAACATCACAGCAACATCCATCCTCCCCTTGCAAGCTCTTTGCCTGTGACTCCTGCTCAGGGTTGGTGGAGTGGCTGTGACAGAACCTGTGCCAGCAGACAGTACAGCGGCTTTGAAGTGTCATCCATCTTCCCCACAGTTCCTCTTCATTTCCTTCCTCTCTTTTCCAGCACAAGCCCTGGCAGCTGTGGGGCAGTGTCATTTTCCATCTCACAGCCTACTGTGTGCACTCATTGAGCTGACCTGTGTGGAGCTGTGTGGGTGGAAATATTTCTTCCTGATAAGCTGGTCCATCACAACTTTCCTGTGAAGGTTTCAAAACCAGAGCAAAGAGAGTTCTTTCCTTGTGTGTTTTCTCCATTTGCTTCCCCGCCCCTGCCCTTGGCTCCAGCCAGAATGGAGCAGAGGATGCTGCTGCTGTGGGCAATAAAATTCTCTTTTCCTGTGAAATATGAAAACACTCTGGGTGTTCATTTTTTTCCACCCTCCATACAAGCCAGTTTTTATCAAGCCTGAGCAATAAACAGCATCTCCTGCTCTTTAGAAAAATGTAGTTGGGTTTTTTGTTTTGGGGGTTGGTTTTTTGGGTTTTTTTTTTTTTGGGTTTTTTTTTTTTTTTGAGTGGCTTTTAATCAGAAAGCAAAGATCCATTTAAACTGAAAAGTTTTTATGACAATATATTAGTTTCATTAACGTTCCCTAGTGGAGACCACTGAAAAAGATCAGCAGGGACCACCCTTCCCGCAGGCAACCCGGGAGCAAAGGGTTATGGCACCGACCTGACCTGAGGGAAGTTCAGGTCCAGCTTCGTGCTTTGCTTAATTTAGAAGAGAGACTGGAACCGAAGCCTTCCAGCATGCTGGGTGCATGATCTTACTGTCAGACTGCTCAGAACATTTTTCAGTGCCTTGCAGGATTTTTTTCAAAGACTTTTACATGGTCCTTGTTTTAGCTTGAATATTTTTGCAAGATACAGAAATATTTTGCTGCATGCTCTAGCATTGTAACTCATCAGGAAGAAGTTCAAAAGAATGAAAAGTCTGCAAACAGTGGGCTGCTGAGAAATACAAGCTCACAAGTCTGTTATTTCTGTACACATTTTCTTAACTGTAATTTCAACAGAGAGAAACACTGGAGGAAGGATCTGTTGGATCATGAAGTCATGGGAGGAGTAAAACATAGAAGAAATGGTTTGAGGTATGAAACAACACTACGGTCTTAGAACCTGCTGATGTAGTGCCACTTATTTCCCACTCCAGACTGATCTCTTCCTTGTCCTGGCACAAGCAGACACGTTGCTCAATGAAACTCCTACCCTCTCTCAGTCCCTTTTCAGCTGAAATGTTTCCCCAGACTGGTTTATCGTTCAGCTGCAATGCATGCTTGAACCTGCTCTCTAAGGGCAGCAATGTACAGATTATATACGAGTTGTAGGACCCCTCTTTCAGCAATGATATTGTGCATTCAAGCTTAAGCTGAGCATGAAACAACAGCAGAATGCTCTGGGGGAGATCTGCTCCTGATTAATTCGTTTGTGTATTAAGTACAACACTTCAGAGACTCATTGTGGATGGTTGAAGTCCTGGCTCTAGTGAGAAGCTCAGAAGACCAAGTACGTATTTTAGTAGAGCCAAGGATGCAAAGTCATTGCCTTGAGGAAGTTTCAGTTGTATCTGAAAAACCCTGTTTGCATAGAGTTGCTCCTGTGTGCAGTCTCAAAGGTGTTCCAGGCAGTAAGTCTGTATTAACATACAATCAGGAATCAACAGAGGTGGAATTCAAGAGCAATAAAAGTCACACAGGAACAAAGTAGAGAGTAGCACACGTAGTAACTGCCTACTAAGGTTGCATTGCTGCCTTCTGTTGTTTTTCAAGTGTATATCTCTTTGGCTTGCTTTCTAGAACATGCCATAGGGTCACCTGGCTGACTTGTGCCAGCATTCTTCCTGTACTGCGAACAGAGCTCTGTGTTGAAGGGGGGGTGTTACATAAAAAGCACAAAAAAGCAAAAGAACATGCTAGTGGGGAAACACAGAAGGGGAACTTGCATTTCATACTTTTCAGAAACAATTGCAACAGCAAAAGAAAAAAAAGTGCTGCTTTTCTCTGTTGACACTCCATGGCGCCTAAGTTTCTGCTGTCGCATGGTAAATTGTGGGGGGTTGTGATGTGTAAATAACTGCGGTACCTGGGAAAAGAAATTGATCACATTGTTTGTGTATACTCAGCCTAAATGTCATGTTTGCTTTTAAAAGGGCAATAATAAAAATAATGTTAAGTGTCTGTTTATTATTATAAGCAAAGTTAAACCCAGATGGAGTGTAAAGCACCCCCCTGTATGCAGTGATGGCCTTGTGTCTGCTTCCACAGTCAGTGAACTTACCCTGCCCTTCCGAGGAGGTGCCTCAGGTTGCGGTCAGGGGGCAGGTGACACAGGCACCACCAGCTCCCTCTCCGTGTAGACCAGAGGTCCTCAAACTACGGCCTGTGGGCTGGATACAGCCCCCCAGGGTCCTCAATCCGGCCCCCCGGTATTTACAGACCCCCCAACTGCCGCAGATGACTGCCTGCCACTTCATCACGTGCTGGCCCCCTGTTTGAAAATTCAGTTTGAGGACCCCTGGAGTGTAGACAGAAACGGGGGCACAGAAGTCTTTACTTCTTGTTGACAAACTTCTTCAGTCTGAAGAGCAGGTCCATAAGTAAGCTCAAAATAATACATAGATGGAGAAGATGTAATTCTGAAGTTGTTTTTCTTTCTGAAATATCTACAATGTCTCATTTGAGAGCAAAACCTATCAGCTTGTTAAATAGCAATTTTAAAGGGTGCCTTCTGGTTGAAGTTCTGAGAAATTTTCTGGCAGCGTATTTTTCTCCTGGGAAATACTGATTTGGAAATGTGATAGTCTGAACATTCTTTTTTTCAGAGAAAAGAATAAACAAATCCCATTTCATTGTGAAATAGCTTTTTTAAGTTATATCTTATAACATTTAATATGCTAAAAAGCCTCATTAAAAATTCCACTGGAATTGTAGTATTTTGGGGTGGAGGTATGAGAACAGTGGCTTTTTTTCTTGGGAAATCTCTAAAACTTTTGTTAATGTTTCTTTTTAATACATAGGGAGAAGAGGTACTTTAAACCATAAATAAACCTTCAGTATGTTCAGGCTTGTCTATACATCACTGTATATGTGAGGTAAATTCTAGGGGACAGCAACACAAAGCCAATCCTACCTTCTAATTTGACTGGTTTATCATAATACTACAAAACCTGGAGGTTTTTTCCCTTTTGTTGTTAGGTTGTGAGGTTTTCTTTCTTTCTTTCTTTCTTTCTTTCTTTCTTTCTTTCTTTCTTTCTAGCATCACAGAAGAACCAGTTTGAACCTTTTTTTTCAAGTCTCGCTCATTCTACTGATTTTAAGAGGCATTGAATCAGACCACTAGTTAACATTGCACATTGGACATAATTTCTGACATTCAAGGGTATGTGTGTGGATGTCCCATTCTCTATCAGCTACCGGTAGATGGCTGATCTCATTTCAATGCATGATTACAAAAACACAAAAGTAGCACATTTCTTAGCTGGATAGACATGTTGCTATTTATGGCTTTTTAGTCATGTATATTTATGAGCTTCTAAAATTGTCTGTCCGATTTCACAACTTCTTTAGTGTCCAAATATCATGAATTAGAAAGTAATTATTTTAATATACATGATTATTAACTGTACAGAAAAAAAATAATAAGCAATATTATGATTAATTTTCTGTGGGAACTCATACTTTAATTGTATGTTTATTTCTTGTGGAAACCTCTGACTTCATGATTCCCAGGCAGAATATTTGTACCTTTGGCAAATAATGTAAAACATATTTGACACTTTTAAAACCCATTTACTTGCCATTTTGAAAGCTCGGTCTTCATTAACAGAAAAATACAAATCTTTTTTGCAGCAAACAAGGTAGCTGACTTGTCACTTACAAAAGCTAAAAATCTCCCTGCTATTTCCCCATCTTTCTTCTTTTCAGTTAGACTGATCAGTATGCCCCATTTTCACGCATCTTCACCCAGACCCATCTTTAGCTCAAGTCTGCAACAGTGTCATTTAGTTAGGAGAAATAGATAAATACTTTCCAACTTCCCATTGATCTCTGAGTTGAAATTTCAGACTTAAGTACTTAAAAATATTTGCTACATATAAACATTTAAAATGTCTATGAAATAAGAAATCTCTGTATGTGCTGGCTTCTGTTTTATTATTTTAAAAGCTATATCCTTAGGAGTTAGCGCCTAAACAGCCACTCCAGTGGTATTTCTCTTGGGTAGAGTCTCCAGTGTCTAATAAGGGATAGACTGATGCCACAACCTTAATATAATTAAGTTTAAAATTCATTCAGCCAAGAGATACAAATCCCTTAGGAATCACATGTTGTCAGTTTCAGGACAATTTGTTTGAAAAAAATACGCTTACTTTTAAAGCAAAGAATGAAAGGGTGGGACAAGAAGTGGGATGCGCTGAAAGTGGACCCACAGGATGGGAGAGAAGGGTGCAACAGCCATGGGGAGTGAGGCAGGGGCAGGAGGGAGAGCCATTGTGGGGAAAAAAAGGAATTGGGAGGGCATGATGTGGAGCTGTGCTTAGGGATCCAGTTGGGGATGAGAGGACATAAAACGGATGGCAACTTTCAAGGTCTGAAGATAATTAAATACAACCAGGGTGAGAATCGTTACGTGGCATTACAGTATAAGAGCCTCAGATGGGTGGCAGGTGAAGATGATTTGGGTTTTTTCCTCTAAAAAGATAGTTAAACAGTTTAATAACAAGCTTAAACAGTTGCTGCTTCTTGTTTTGCTGAATGAGAGTTATTGAAATGGTATTTTAAACAAGGCATTCTGCAGTATATGTGGTAAATATAATGGCACAGAGAGTGCTCCCTGTGACCCTCCAGCCCCATAATCTAAATTGTCAACCAAAATATCCTGAAAAACCTTATAAATCTAATATTATTAAGCTTTGGGGTAAGGAGAGAGTTCTGCTAAATACAGATTTCGATAAACTGCTAAGGGTAAGTCTTGCTGTGGTTTCCATAGGAAAGGTCTACCTTTTTCTCTGGTTCAACTGAACTGCTAAGGCATCTTTACACATTACAGAATATACAAAAGTGTCAGGTAATTTGATTTAAAATCGTTCCAGATAAGAGCAATGTGTAAAGCAGTTCCTTGTCAGAACTTTGACTGGTTGTGATATGGATGGGAATACAGGTAAACACAATTTCCCCATCATTAAACTGGGCAGCAAAGACCAATTGAGTTTCTCTTTGTGTTTACCCTTGCACTGCTTCATTGGCACATAAACTATGGTTCCCTAATTAACAGTAGTATAATGACAGTAGTGTAATGGTTAGGGATGTACATAGTAATAAAACTGCTTGTAGAAAGGCTGCTATAAAAGTCTGCAGTGGGTTCTAGTTATTTAATTGTCTCCAAATTAGATGTGGGGAAAATAGCATTTAAACCAGGCATTTTCTGTAGTATTGTGGATTGCATGTCTGAGAAAGGTTTTAGCAGCCTAGGCTCGCAAGTGAAGAAATCATTGTGAGAGCAATGTCAGCTGCAAACATTAATACTCAGCTTGCCAGGATCCTGTCTTTACAGAAGAGCTGTATTTTAAAGATGTCTGCAGTTGACTGGAAATTTGAGTTGCAGCAAGCAATTGCTCTTACTGAAGCACTCTACAGTAAAACATATGTCGAATAAATGCAGGCTAGAATTTTTAAGGTTTAAACTTCTATTAAAATCCTAACAAAAATTTATAGTATTTTACAGATGTTTATATCTTCAGTAATCATTAATCAAAGTGAAGGTAATTTTTAAATAGGTTTGAATTGTATTGATTACTTAAATATTGGAGGGTTTAAAAGTATTTTTTTTCAAAAGCAAAGCAATAATCATAGTCAAACATTTTTGCATACTCACTTAGAAACTTCTGCTTTTGTTGAGTGTGGTGAGCCTTGTGCTCACATAAAATGCTCATCCTGCTTCAGTAACTCTAAGGACAGCACATATGATTTTAAACGTCTTTCACAGTACTCTTCTATGCTGTAAGAGAAATAGTCCTTAGAAGATCCACACATTACACTAAAGAAAGCATTCTAGTGAAATAAATGGAAACATGATAATATAATTCATACTTTTCCAAGGTGGAAAATTTAACTATACGCTCAAGTGAAGTTTTTTATTTATTTACATGACACATCATTTCTTGTCCAATATAGCAGTTTCTACTAATATCTAGGCAGTTTTCATAGAATCAAGAAAAGAACCTAAAGTACAAACTCAGACCAGCGCTGTTTGGTTCTAGTGGCCTGTTCCTCCTGTATTTGCTGAGTATAAGCCCCATTATATCGTCTGGCTGAACGGCATAGTTCTCTTGTCCTCCGTTAGATGTTTCTCTGGGTAGATTGTAGATCTCTAAGTTGTTTTAGTCTTTTTTTCTTCTATAATTATAATCACTTCTTTAATGTCAACTGGAAGAAAATAACTGGTTATTAAGGCATTAGTGATTGAGTCAGACATGGAGGGGAAAGTGCAGGTCTTTAATCAGGTGCATGCCTTGCTTTTGTGTGACTGAGTCAGTGCAGATTTATGATATAATTGGGTTGATTTTCAGTCTTGTTTTGGAAACAGCTGTGATGTGGAAAAATCTCTTTCCCAAATCTAGTGCACAAGTTAAAATGTGCAGAATTGCTTTCCCCGCTATTAGCTAAACACCCTGTCATGGACACATGTTAAATAGTGTAAATGTCAGGGCCATTTCTGGGCTGGGGAATTGTTAATGGTGAGAGAGGACTGGCAGAAGCAGGAAGAGGCCTGGCTCCAGCTCAGCCGCTGCACTGTTTTCTCCATGTGCAAAACTTCACACAGATGTTAGTTATGCCCCAGCTTTGCCTGAGAGCAAAATGGGCTTCTGGGAGCAGGCAGGCAGAGGGCTGTCCCCCAGCCTGCTCAGAGGTGGCTTTAGCTCTTCTGCATGAATCCAGCACTGAGGGTCTGACAGCATGATTTTAGTCACTGTTGGCTTTGAGTAAGAAAAAAGATTTTAATTCAGGTGCTGTGTTTAAGTTTTGAGGGAAATGATATTTTCAAATGAAATGTCTGGCTCTGAAGGGCTGTGGAACTTCTAGAATTGTTTAATTAAAACAAAACAAACAAAAAAAAAAAAACAAAACTTGAGGTTTCTCAGCCTTATCACTTTCTGTTTGTTCGAGGTTAAAATTAAAAATCATCATCCTAGAGAGCAGCTGAGCCTCTCTTACTCTCTTTGAATATGCTCTTTACCTTCAGAAAATCCAAGTAATTCAACTTAGCTTTGCAGTGAAAGAGGGTTTAAGAGGGCCACATTGTATTTGATTCCTTGAAGGTACCATGATTTGCTGTAGACCAAGAATAGTTACTATGGACACAAGGAAAAGAGGTTTGTTCTTAGCTGTGGTAGCTTGAAAGCCAGCAGAGTTGTAGTAATGAGTTTGAGAAGTGATTTGGGACCATCCAGTTTGTCTTTCCTTTCTCAGAAAAGCAGCTATGGTGGTGAACCTAGTGAACAAGCATGAAACTTGAAAAGAACTTCATGCTTAAAAGAAAAATCTGTCAACTGAATGCCATGCCCATCCCTCCCCTTTGAATCATGTACAAGATGTGAAGGTCAGTCTTCCCAGTGATGTCATGTTAGTTCTGTAACCCGCAGTGCCAGCTACCCATTGCTCACCAGCCACACACACACAAATTATGCCACTGTTGGAGGATGTTGGCTTTTTGTCATCCCACCCGTAGCTAGACAGCTGGTGACATCTCACCTTAAATCACACCTGTAAAGGTACTGCCACAGTATGTCAGGAAGGTGCAAATGTTTTAGAGGAAGTGAGGGTAGGTAACAAGGGAGATGTCCTCAAAATTTCACCTAATAAATACAGTGAGGGAAGAAATATGCATAACACCAGAGGAGAGACAAACCAACAACCAAATGGAGGCTGTCTCACAAATCTTCATCCCACACATACATATATAAAATTCATCATTTTATGGGTTAAGGCTGCCACAACAGAATAGCAGTAGGTACGTGATACTGAAATTACTGCAGAGTGAGTGTGAAAGGCTTCTGTTATCAGTGGTGCCCATAAAAAAATAATAAACCACCGTGTTAGAGCATAATTTACTTTGTCCGGTGGGCAACTTGAAACAAGCTACTGGTTCCCATCCTTCAGTAGATAGATGTCTTGGCAGAAGAGACAAAACCTGCTGTGGTAGACGTTGAAACATTTTGGGAGACAACAGAGGTGTCCCTGAAGCGTTAGGCATGATCAGAGCCGCATCCCTCCAGGGGCGAGGTTGTCAGCGTGTGGGCTGGGGGAGCAGCCCTGGCCCGTCACTTCAGCTGCTGCTTCATCCCCTGCGTAAGAGCCAGGGACGCAGGGGGAGCGCTAGGTGAGGGGCTTGAAAAGTCAAACTTTTCTACTGGAAGAGGATGATACGGTTACCAGGGGAATAAAACTTTTCCTGTTATGTTTATTCTGGCCAAGTACAAATGAGGGATGCCTGATTCCTTTTTTTTTTTTTTTTTTTTTAGAGGAATTTTAGAGGAAAGAAGGCAGGGTAATTAACA
>JAVJGJ010000034.1:10890936-10909098 GCA_035590215.1 Microhierax caerulescens | reverse complement strand
TAATGTACAGCTGTGGGCTGGCTTCAGGGGCGGTGGGTTGGCTGACATGGATAAGGTGCAGCTGTGGCTGGTTCCTGTTAAGTAGTTAAATAGATCTAAGGGGGATGGGAGAGGAGCGCTGGAGGAAGAGAGACCTGGGAGAAGCAGAAGGAAGAGAGAGGGAACCTTGGATGAAGGAGAGGTCCTGGGAGAGGCAGGGGGGGCGAAGGTGAACACAGCAGAGGCAAGAAGTAGGGTGCGCTGGCCTGAAGAGGTTGCAGTCCTCTTTCGCCCAGGTTGCAGTCTGCAACCACAGAGCATCTCTTGGTTGTCACACCTAGAGAAACTGGCTAGTCCCGTGAATGTAGCGGGTGATCTTTGGTATTTGTACTCCAGAACTCACTAGATCGTGCCCCAGAGAAATCGAACTGTTGCTGCTATGTTCACTGGAACATCTGTGAGAACTCGGTGGAGTGACTCTTCAAGAGAGAGAAGAGGACACTCTGGATTTCACAAGTGATACATTATATTCAAATTTTTACTGAGTTTTCTTTTTTCCAAATACATGTTTGTCTTACTTCTGGCATCTACAACAAATCTCTTCAAAGTATGAAAGTCTTTCACCTGATCTGGCGTGCCTAGAAGAACTCAAACTTTTTCTACTTTTTATTTTAGTAGATACAAGCTATAATTTGCAAAACAGTCACAAGCCATACTGCCATATCAATCAAGCTTTTTAAAATGAGATTTGATTTAAATACTGCTTGCTCAAATCCTGTGTCTACACAGGCCACCACATCTATGCTCTCAATGAAATTAATAGTTGTCAAAAGAACAAAGCACGTATTATCTGTTTCTCACACAGACTTGAGCAATAATGAATACTGTTACAAAGACAGACTCTAGCAGATATGACAGACTTGGGGGTTTTGTTTATCTAAAATCACATCAGGAACATGGGATATGAATTCAAACATGGTAATGTGTGTGGAGGGAATAAAATGTCTAGCAGAATCAGAGTTACCTATTTTAATTGATCTTTACTGACATAATGTTGGGAGAAGAAAGTGGCATAGGGGAGGATTTTCTCATCATGAAATGAAGTTTTGTATGAAAACAAAATATATTTGAAATTGTTAGAAGGATTCAACCATGTAAGAATATTTAAATATGTGGCTAAAAAAAAATCGTATTTTCCAAAGAAGGTTCTCCAAGGCCTATTATAGAGAGTTCTTCCTCCCACCAGTACCACAGGGTAAGCATGTCCCACTTCGATGTACCACCACCATCCAATCTTTGCTGAACCTTTTGCCTGATCCATAGGCTCACAAAGTCAGCTGGGTCAGCTGGAGCTTTTGTATTACCCTTTGTGATTAATGTTTCCAGTTTCTAGCTGGCTAGTTCCTAGTCTGTACTTACTGCTGAGGAATCCTGTGCTGGGATTCATTTTTGTTGTACAGCAGAATCCTTAAAAAAATTATATTTAAAAAAGATTTACCAAGCACAAACTTACCTTAATGACGGTGATATTTCTCTAGTAATGTTTTTCTTCAGTGATTTATATTACAGTTTTAATGGATGTGTATTTTTCTCCCATTCAGTAACAGTGATCATACACTGTCTTGCATCCCACATCTGGTACCTCTGTACCAGGACATTTCCTATTGAAACTCTATGCCTACAGCTGAGATAGTGTTACAGCTGGAATTTTATTTTGCTTGTTTTAAAGGGCTTGGAAAAAACCAAATCTGTTAGTGATGGGAGATTCTAGTTTCACCCATCTCATAGTGTGTTATCTTTTCTGACATCTCTGATTTTCTAGCAGTCAAAATATAACTGAGCTTAAACAATTTGGACTGAGGAGTCTTTGCATCAAAAGGGAAACAATCACCATTCTGTGTAGCTTCTGCATGTAGTGCCTCTCGTTCTTTCCCAGCCCCAACTGTAAGTTGCAGATGTGATTTACAGTTTAGTGTGTACAATTTGTTTAGTAAAAAATGGAATTACGGAAACGGTTGGTGTGGAATGTTTCTACAGACACTAGAGAATACCTTGCACATTAAACTTAACCTTTATACTAAGTTCCAATACACAGCGCTTTCTGTCCTTGGCTTCACAGAAGCCCTTGATATAGATTTGAAAGCATCCTTTAATTTTTTGTTGTTATTATTTATTTAATTAATTCCCAGCATGATGTCTACAATCAGGTTTTGACTACGGTGCTTACCATTTCCCGACATCTGTACTTGGGGTGAAGTCTTCAGAGCTCAGAATGGAGTGGAGCTAATCAACCCGGAGAGCAAATCTTCCCCTACAAGCGGATGTGATGGGTTCTCCAAGTAATACTTATCTCAAATATTTGATTCCTCAACAAGGTACAGTGAAAAGATAAGAAATAACAAAAGATGTAAACCAGAATTGTTTTCAGAGACTTCTAGCTTATAGTTGTGATTTCACAAGGCCAGTCTTCCAGAAGCCTGAAATCCATGTTTTGGGAAGGAGGTAACATTCGTCTGCAATGTTTTCCTTGATTTGATGGGAAGATACAAAATCAAAGCTGCATATATACTCAGTTTGTCCTTCACTTTTACATATTCTGACCACATACCTTTTCTCCTTTGCTTTCTGCCTCCCACCTCCTGCTTCTTTGCATTGCTCTGGCTGCATAGTAAACCTTTCAGAAGCATGCTACATGAAGTGATCATTATGTTGCCTATGTTATGTCAAGTAAGCACAAGAAGGACTCTTGTTTCTGAAATAGACTATGTTTCTTGGTTCATTTATTTTCTTATTAAGTTCAGGTAGAGGATGAAGGATGCTATTTAGAAAAAAAAAAATCAATTAAAGGACACAACAGTCATTACTGCACCTTATCTAATCAAGGCATTAAAAGTTTTCCAAGTTCTAAAAAGCAGACTATGATCCAGATTAGATACTTCCTCTCAGTTTTGGGGTCAGCTTCAATACTGCCATCATCTTTTTGTTCTAATTTTCTTAAATTCTCAGAGTTTTAATTCACCTGCTGATGGTGTTCCTCATTTTACCTCTTATCACATCAGTTCCAAATATAAATGCTGCTGCCATGTTTGATGCTATCTCAAACTTCTTTTGGGATTTCTTTTTCATGGTTTATCTTTTTTGTTGACATCTTTGGAGATTCCTTCATGAACACTGATATCTTCATGCAGGAAGTACAAAGATAAATTACTTGAGGCAACTGGGCTTGACCTGCATTGGACAGATATAAAACTCAGTTCCATTTGAGAGGAAAAAAGTAGCAGTTACAGCTAATCAGGATCTTTGTTCATATCTCTGAAACCAGAAAAGAATATAAATTAAGCAATTTACATCTCACAATCTGTCTCTCATCACTGTATGACATAATTTATTATTAACTGAGAGTACCTATGACTGAATGCCTCAAAGATTAGTACAAAAGTAGAACAATGACAATTTTTTTTATCCACAAGCAATAGTCTAATACCCTGAACTAAATCAAGAAAATAGGTTCAGTCAGGCCCCTCTTCTTCTTTTTCTTAGAATGACTTCTGAGCTAAATGTTATGCAGCTTCTGGATGATATCTTGAGACTGACTACCAAATGATTCCTCCATACATTATAGTGAAAGATTCTGAGTCACTTCTAGTAACTATGCCCCCTGCCCAGTTTAATCCAACTCAAGCAGGTGAAGTTCACATCTTCCTTGAAAATATTACACATGTAAACATGCAGACTGCACTGCCAGTTGTGGAGTGAATTCACACTGAATGGTATCAAGGCAAACTTCTGCAATTTTCTCACTGCAGAGACTGAGGTTAGAAATGTGATTCTGACCTCTGCAGTAGTCTCCAGATTAACAGAGTTTGTATCATTGGGCTCAGACAATTCAGTCACAGATGAACTGCCATTGACATTTGTGCACATGAGATGCCATGTTCTGGCTTTATGTACCTCATCTAAAGCTTTTTGGAGCCATATGTTTTCCATGGACTACAGAGAGTTGTGCAGAAAACCACACAAGCAGAATCTTAACACTGACTTGTTCTGTGAACAATTACAGATGAGTCTGTTCATAACTGCGGAGTGATGTCCTTCTTCTACCTATATCTGAACATTCAGCACTAATCCTCTTACTGCTTATATCTTCCTTAAAATTAATTTGGAATATGTGAATATTGAATTATGAACACATGAATATTCTGCTAATAATTTGGATAACTTGTCTGCGAAGATGTGTCATGAATGCAAACTGATGACAAGCTTAATTAATGTCACTGCAAAATGTGAAAGGTGAACAAAATAGGTCAGGAAAGAAAATAAAATTGAAAAATAACCAGAAAAAAATCCTGCTGGATAATTTCACAGCAACTAATCTTAGATGAACCACTGGATCTGTTAAACTTCAGTAGGTGGAAATTGTTGGTACCAGCTGTCAACTAACCAGGGATCCAACTGGATTCTTGTGCTGCTTGGGCACTTACAGCGCAGCCCCCGTATATCTCGAGCACAGAGCATAAGTGTTTTCCTCCTCACTTTTTCTTCTCAAAGACAGAAGTAGATATCCCTTGTTCTGCTGCACTTGAGATTCAGTTCAGAATTTGGCTGAGGGTGCTTTTGGCTTAGCGTATCAGAAATGGCATTTCTTTGATCAGGCCATTCAGTTTTGCTCGAATGTTTCTATCGTGATCCCCAATGAAAAGAGGTCACATAGCACCTGAATGTTTTCCAGGTACCATGGAAATCCTTTCTAATTCCTTCTATCAGGCAGAAAGGAAACAGGCTGAAATGCCTATTTTGGAAGTGAAAACACACCAGTTTAATAGGAGCTGCTGACAAAATTATTTAATATAATTGAGAAAATTGAGATGTAAACGATACAAATATTTCCTTATCCTGCCTATTGCAGCTTCTTTTGGGGCAGTGCTGCTACCTATAGAGAAGCTGTAGAGCTTGATTTCCAAAGGCAGAATCTGAGCTCTCTAAATTTTTTGCCTTTCTTCCATATTCTTTCTTTACAATATTATTTATCAGCTTTCACAAAACGGTCATTTTTTCTGAATGTTATTCACTAAGACGTTCTAATAGCACACCTTTGATTTACCCTCACTCCACTCCTTACAGTCACCTGAGATTCTGTATTTATGAAGTCTCAAGAGAACAATCACAAATAGAAGGGGCTTTGGTTTTGTGATTTTACTTTTATTACAGAATTGATAGTGCTGTGCATATAGTTTTACTCCACGCAAAAAGTCTTCGGTGTTTCTTGACCTATCAGTACAACACGTAGTATGATAAAGTAAGCATAATAATAAAGAAATAGTATGCCTACAAATCTGGTTCAGCTGTAATTTGCCAACTTAGAAAAATCTCTCTCTTACTAAAGAACCCTGCATTACAGAGTATTGTGATAAATCAAAATGTGTCAAGAAAAAAGCTCCACCCTACTTATTGAAGAAAATTCCTTTGGTGCTAATTCCTTTTTTAATTCTCATGAGACGATTAACTCAGGGTCTTGAAAATGCAAAGGAATCCAATCTGTGAACTTAAAAAACTTTTTCGATGTGCAAATAAATAGACAAATTTCCTTATAAAGCCAGCCACCAGATGATGAGTCTCACGTTTCCTCTAGCTCCCTGTGAGTGGTAGATGTCTTTTCTGACATTCCTTTTTACAAACAAAACTCAGTTGTTTGTTTTTTATATTTTTGTGTGTGTGTGTATATATATATATATTAGGAAGACTATTCTCAATTCTGTTTGTGTAATAAGGACATGTGCATGTGTTTTGTTGGTTTTGGGGTTTTTTTGTTTTTTTTTCTCTTCTGTAAGAAAACTTAGATTAACTGGAATGGGATCATCTTTTTTTCTTCTTCTTTTTTCTGTTCTTTTTTGTTGTTGTTGTTGTTGTTATTGTTGTCATTGTCGGCTGTTTGTTTGTTTTGGATCAGTTCTGGTGAATTCCTCTTCAATACCGGAACAAGAAGCCTGACATTCTTTTAAAAAACAGAGAAATACCATAGGTTTACAGCTTTTTTTAACATTTTCATGGCCTGATTTCAAGCAAGGGTTTCTAATAAGTTGTAGTTTGATTTATCTCTGAAAAAGTTTTGCAGAGAATCCTGCTATTAGATATTTGTTTAAATCTGTGATTGAATAGGTTCCTAAGTGACCATGAAAATGTATTTTTGCATTTAGACTGTTTTCCTGCTGATGGAAGGTCATATGAATTAAGGGATTTAAATGTGGTTGTGTGTCCTTATCAAATGATACAATACCTGTGATGCTACACAGCTATTTGACGTTTAAAATTTCAGTGGCTGATGCAGGTTTGTATATAAGTTGTATAAAATACAACAGTTATATTATTTTCAGGTTATGCAAAGCCAAGGATTAAAACTATCTGCAGGGTTCAGAAGTTTTGAATGATTCCCAGCATTAGCTTTTGAATTTCCCCTACAAGATATGTCTAAAACACCCATTTAACAAAGGAAAAGATAAATTGATTTATGATATCTGAATCTTTTACTTCTGTTGTATAAGTGCATATCTTTATACAGAAATACCTCCTTTTTTTGGGTGGGATTTTTTTTTTTTTTGGTGGTAGGGTGGTTTTGTGGTTTTTTTGTTTGTTTGTTTGATTGCTTTTGGGTTTGTTGTTTTTTTTTTTTTTCAATTAAAAGTCATAAAGCTTTTAACATAGCTACCTGGATCCCTCCCTGGTTTTGGTCCATATAGTCACGCACAAGTTTCTGAACAAGCAAGAGTCAAGGTGTTTGGTACTGAAAATAAAAGATTTTTTTTAAGAGATCTCTAAAGGTTTCATAAAGTTCATATTGAGATAGATATCTTACTATATTGCTGCGGCAGAGGGGAGTCAGAACTAGCACACTTATCTCCTTTTAGAAAGAGATTTCTTCACAGACAATTAGGAAGCTTTTGTAAAAGTGTGTCAAATGGAAGTTTAGAGATTTATTTTGTTTGCTTATAGCTCTAAGGATGTAAACACCTCCAGATCTGAAACTGGTAATCATATCATGTATTTAAACAGCTGAAGAAAATGCAAAGCATATTGTAGTATTAATGGAAATACTGCACCTGAGCTTCTCTATACTGGTTGCTCCAAAGACTGTTTTCATTTCATCTCCATCCATTAATAGTGACTTCATCTCCATTGAGTGATGGAACAGTGTATTTTCTTTCCAAGCTTCTTCATGTATCATTATCAAAAATATTTCTTTTTGTTTCTTCATCAATCACTGAGAAATAAGAAAAAGACACAACAAAAACCTGAGTGACAAGAAAATGCAGGTAATTTCTCTGCTTTATCAAGCTATCTTTACCACGTGGTGTAATAGGAAATAACAATAGGGTTTAGATTTGGCCAGCATGGTAGATAATGTTCTCTGACCTGCCAAACCAATCATAACATGTCATCTCCTAAATACACTGTCGCATTCCATCAAAAGCCATAGCTGGATCTTCCAGGGATTCCCAAGGACCTTAGCTGCCTCTCAAGCACAGTGAGCGTTAGCTCTTAACTTAACTTAACCATGCTGGGTTTCCCTTCAAAGCTCTAGAAG
This sequence comes from Microhierax caerulescens, assembly GCA_035590215.1. Lineage (NCBI taxonomy): Eukaryota > Metazoa > Chordata > Aves > Falconiformes > Falconidae > Microhierax > Microhierax caerulescens. The sequence goes on along the minus strand of JAVJGJ010000034.1, from coordinate 10,901,540 downwards.
GTTATTCCTAAAGAAGAACATGGGAAAATGTAATTTCATGTGAATGCAGTGCTATTCTCCCCAGCATGTACATTCAAGAAAGAAAGAGACATTGTCCTGTTTTTCAAATAATTAAGGTTGTATTTTCAAAAGAAAAAGAAGGCAGAAGATGGAGATGCTTTGAGGAAAAGATTTCTGAGAAGACGACTCAGGAAAAAATGGTTTATAAGGTTAGAAAGTGTAGAATATGAAAAAAAAAATAAAATGTGTCATATTAAAGGCATAAAGGGTTTTGGTGTATTGTATCAAAAGGCAAATATAACCTAGGTAAGACAATCTTATAATCAGAACACCAGTATGAACAGATGTAAACCAAATTAAGGAAACACAGAAGATGATAAGGAACTGTAAACATTTAAAGTATCTGATTGAGAAATTCTTCAGCAAAGATTATGAGGACGGAAAGTAGAGCAGAAAGAGCTGAGGGCATTGCCAAAAGGTATTTTTTCAAGGCTGGTAAAAGTCAATGTGTTGGGAACATTTTAAGTCACTAACCACTCTGCTTCCAAGTAGGAGGGATCTAGTGCGTACAAAAAAGAGCTCATGTATTAGCTCTGCCATTTTCACTGGTTCCCAGCAGGACTGCAGGCAAATTGTTTCTTAGATAACAGCCACGTGTCCCAGCTTCTCTCCATCTGTGCTGCCTAAATGGGATTTTCCTTCATTCTTGTAATGATCCTTGCTGTAAAATGTTATTATGTATTTAGGACCCTGTCAGGAAAAGATCAGCAAGTTTGCTTGTTTGTGCGTTGATGTTCATAGCCATTAACTCCTTTGTTTCATTTCCTTTGCTGCTTATTCAACAATTTTCCATCACCCAGCTAAGTCAGATGTACTGTTATCATCTGCCATATCAAGTGATTGCTCTTAATAATCTTCAGCACTGTTACCTTTCTCTGTCTTTCCTCCCCAACCTCCACCCAGACATTCATTGCTCCCTCCTTTTAAATTGCAGTCATCCTTTGTGCAACTGTTCCATCTTTCTTAGAATACCTGGCTTTAGGGCAGTACAAGTTTTATTTGTCATCAATTTCTGGATGTTAATTATTCCATTAACATGGAAGTTAATGATTGGTGTGGGCATGACGTTAATGTCTCCTGTAACTGTTTTATGACTGGGGAGCATTTACAGTGATAAACTTTCTAGAGGGAATGTTTGAAAAGAAGTTAAAACAGTATAGTAAATTAAATATATAAAAACTTCCAAACATATTGAAAAAAACATCATTTTCCTATTAAGTATGGTGACCTTTATTTTATTCTACTTTAAGATCTTTTTCCTTTAAACTCTACAGCCTTTAAGCTGGATGGAAGGAAATTCCTCGCTATCAAAAACATCCATATGGTGAACGTTTGCTTTTGCCCATCTCCTGTTTCAGTCAAATTGGTGAGAGGGCTACAAATCACCTGTACGTGGAGAGCAGCACAGAACGGACTCGGGAAGGGTACACCTACCTCCCACTGAACACTTCCCTCTGATTTATTCACAGATAGAAGCGATATACTTTGAACATGTCTAAGTCCTCGAAAGACTTTGTCAGTTCTGTAATCTATCGGTGTCCTCAGATCAGTGATGAAGATCACTCTGTGCACAACTCCTCTATTTACATGCAAGAAGCCACCCAAAAGATGACAGATATAACTTTATTACAGTAGGTCATTTGCCTTATGTGATGAAATCCATTTTGCTTCCAGTTCTCATCTTTCATCCTTTCTAAACTTCAGTAAACAAAACTGTAAGGTGCTACCCAGAACATATTTCTCAGATTTGTTTGAATTTTCTTTCCACCACCCCCACCCCCCTTCTTTATTCATTTCAGAGACTAACTGACATAATTGGATGCTGGGAAATTGCATTTCTACTGCGTTGCTTCTTATACTAACAGCACTGGCAAGGGCTGAACAGGCGTGGTAAACCACAGGAGAGATGCACAGAGCGGGGGACACCTGGGCTCATACTCCCTGGGTACTCTGGGACAAGCCACTGAATATCTTTGAATGTGGTAAATTAGGAATTTCTTTTCTGTCAAACCTCAAATCACAGAGTGAATATCTCTGAGAAAGATATTTCGACACCTGTATGTCTATCGGTAATGTAACTCTTTAAAACAGGATGAGCTCATCTGCCCTGTGACATTGGCTCTATTACTCTAATTTTCTCAGACTAATATTTCTATTTTTAATGCAACATTATTTAGTTTTTATTTTCCCATACTGGTAGCTTTGTCTCAAAATTAAGATGTGCCATCATTTATCAATCTTTCTTGTAACCCCTGTAGTATGTAATTGCAGCTTATTGACGAAAACAACATTTTCTTTTTTCCCCCTTACTTGGTTTGTTATTTCCTTAGTTGTTGTGTAGTCAGTTCAGTATTCACAGCTAATATAAATGCATGTGACAAGCATGATTTATGACAATTTGAGCAAAGTTTCAATGTCAGGATTGTATACAGTATTTCATATTTTAGTTTAGTATTTCAGGGCTGAAATATTCTCCAGAGTACCTTGCAGTTGTTTGTTTGTTTGGGTTTAGATACACCGCTAGATAAACAAGGAAAAAATGAACTCTCCTTAGTTCAGATGTCTGAGTATCTTGAACTGAGTCCTGTGTGTTTGAGATGCTTTATTTTTAATAGTACACTCAAGGAAAGAATAACACATATTTTTAGATGCTCCTGGAGCTTCCAAATTCACAAAAGGGTATATTCCCCACCACCACCACTACCCCTTGCTGCTTCTACATATATACTCTGATTAATGCAGATGCAAGCTATGCATTAGCATCAAGGGGAGAATTTTATGGCAGCCGCTGAGGCACAGCAAGCCTGAGTGGGTGGTGAACAGAGAATAAACAGTGTCTTTCCAGTGGGAGTTTGAAAGGCTGGTGCAGAGTCTGCCTAGAGAAAGACATCTCACCTGTTCTGCTGTATTCAGACTCGTAGACTAGACACCTAAAATAATACACGTCTTCAGAAGATTGTTGAAGGATCCAGTGCTGTCCTTACCTGCTGTAAGGCAGATAGGCATTGATTTTTGTTTGTAGGTGGGAGAATTCTACAGACGTAAAGTGCAAAACAGTATGCAGTCTGGAAGAATGAATAAAGTAACTGCAACAGCCACTGATGTTGAAGAGAAAAGAGAAATGAGAAAAACTACTTTGGTCAGAGAGGTCAGCATTTGAGGTTTGGAGAGCAAGTGGGAGCTGAAAATGTAGTGCAGAAATATTTGGAAACATGCTTTTGCTGTCAGGAAGAACTATTTGAAATTTTTCTTTAGTTCTTTCCACATGTTTCTTTTCCCTATTATTTGGAACTTTCTGAAAGCATGAAATGGCTGTGCAAACTTTCCAGGAGAGACTTCAATAACTTCTTCCTTCAATAAACTTTTCTACATTTTTAATCAGCTCTAATGTATAGCAACTGCTCCTATGGGCAAGTGCGTAGCAGTGGGGGACTAAAGGGTGTGAGATACAGTAGGGGCAAAAAAAAAAAAAAAAAAGCAAGATTTTAAAAGATAAAGAGACCAAGAGATATATTCAGAAATCTTACTGGTCAGTACACATGAAAAAGTTTTGCATCTGATTACAAGTGGATGAGGCTTCTGTTTTCATAGAAACATGGAAATTCCTGCCTTGTAAAGTGGAATCCTTTGGTACCACAAGTCTTGTTATATGTTCCTTGGGCTTCGTTGTGTAGTGGAGAAGTCACCTGGCAGCTGCACCAAGGAAGTATCCTTCTGGATCATCACGACTGGAGTTATTTATCCACTCAGCATCTGGAAGGTGATGAGACCATTCGTGAATAGAACCTTTTCTGCTGCCCATCTCCTTCCAATGACACAAATACAGTCCTACACAAATCCTGACCATGGAGACAGGATTGGCAAGGAAGGAGATGAGCTTAAACCTAGAAGGTTGTCCATGCTTTGGGCTATACCTGGGTGTGCACCTGGACGCATATAGAGAGACATAAAGGTGTCCCTGTACCCAGATAGCACTTGGAGGAGAGCTTTGGGGAACCTTGCATGAAGTAATATAGACATAACCCAAGACCTAGACTTTCATCTGAGTAGTTAGCAGAGCAATCAAGAGCCGTCCTAAAAACAACTGGCATATACCTTTGAACAGTCTTAATGGGGTTTTAACATCCAAACCTGAGGTGGTATTCTGGTAGGAAAACAGAAAATAAAATAATTGTGTATTTTTTTTAACATTAAACAGCATTCTTCACCAGCATCTTGATTCATTTACAGAACAGAGTACAAAACACAACGTCCTCGTTTTCAGACAGAGAAGCCAAGGCACAGAAAAGTGGAATAGCTTGTCCTAGTTTGTGCAGACATTTGAGTGATCCCTAGTGATCATTAAGAAGAATACAGCCTATTCTTGGCTAATGAGGCCAAAATATGAGATGTTCTGGATGTGGCTGAGACAAAATCAGGCACACTTTGTGAAAGCAAAAAGTTTGCTAGATATTATACCATGTTCCATTCACTGGTGTAAGAGAACAAAAACAAGAAAACCTTGATTTGGGGATATTTCTTAAATTAGGAGTATGCATTACTTCCAATGCTTAATAATTGGGATATATTAAAAAAAAAGTGCAGTCAATTTACAATCAGCCTAATCTCAGCTCAAACTTAAGGTTAAGTCTAGACCTATTTATTGTAAGTTTGTTTAATTAATATGGAGCATTTTTTATATATTTTTTTAAATGTTTCTGTGTTCTCCATATCTGAACTTAGTGGAATTAGTAGAGGATTTCATTAAGCTGTGACTTTGTAATGTGAGTAATGTAATTTGATGGTTCAGCATCTCAGAGTTGCTAGTTTTCACTATTTGTTCTGCTTCAAAATTTGACACGATCAGTCAGATCTGAGAATTATAATTATGCAGTGTAGAAACAGACCAGGATTTCGAGTCCCCACAGAAAAAGCCAGTGGGTATGTAATTAAGAGCAATAAAAATGTTCAACCTACTTTTTCCGTTTAGTCTAAACTTCTGATTGATCTATCTTTATTTCTTTCTATTGATCTATTTATCTGCCTATCCAGTCTGTCACTAATAATTTTGACCTTATTTGCATTGATTGATCATTTAAACTACTTTCTAGCCTGAATGCTGGTAATTTAATAATGTGAGCCAATTAAGAGTTAAATAGAATCAATAAACCATTCTGTGACATCAGTGAAAGACTGAAGTACCATTGTCACATTATCTCTTTCAGCATTTTAAATTAATATTTTTAGAGCTGAAGTCAACCAAAGATACTACTGAAACTGGGAAAATAATTCACAGCATGTTATATTTTAGCTATCATTTTTTTCCAGCTTCAGATAATAAAAGGCAGAAAAGGCAGTTATTTGTTCAACCTTAGCAGGCATTCTCATGTAATCCATATCTCATATGGGAGAATATGTGTTTGACTTCTCACTCCCACTTCTATCATATCTATAATCCTTGTTTTCCAGCTGTTCTTCCCTTCATGTCTATTTCAGTAATTAAAAAAGAGACTCACATCTTCTTAGCCAACAATCCCACAGCATAAATCAGTGTAATTCACGGAGAAACGACTATTTTGTTGAGAGGTTGAAATGTTTTCCCCAGAGAAAATTTGGAAAAGCAGCTTTTATGATACTGGAAATATCAGAGGAGGAGTTGGTTGGAAAAGAGTAAATACAGATGGTTCATGATAACTGCACATAATCATGTGTTTCTTCCACTTCAGGTATGGTTATCATCATGGTTTCATCCTACAGGTATGTAGAAATAATTGGATTTGTTAAGAAACCAAATGGAGCTGGTCCTGTAGTCACGTGCCTTCAGCTAACTCACTCACCCTCAGAAGATTCTGGCATTCAAAGGGCCAGTGTTAGTTACTCCATCTTTTGTCAATCTCTGGTTCCTCCAGTGAGACCAAAAGACCCAGAAAACAGTCTCATACCCTGCAAGAAGCAAGATTGTCAGGGGATATTTGTAAGAATGTCTTCCTAATCTTGGTACGTATCATGGGGAAAGGGATGGTGGCAGTTGCTTGCAACGAGATCCATCCCTCTTCCTTACTGAACGCCCCTATGCAAAAGCTGATTTCTTACTATCCCTTTGTGTCTAAATGAGCAAATAAATATACAAGAAGATATAAAAATCTGGCAGAATCTGAGATCTCTTAAATTTTTCTCTTACAATTTTTATCTCCCTTTTATTCCTAGATTAAAAGTTTCTTTGGTCTATCCATTGCTCGTGTTAGATCAATAACTGTGCTTTCCCACACGTTTGAGTACAATTTGTGTTCCTGCCTCTGGATGGTGACAGGCACATTCCGCTAGACCGAGAGCTGGACCACATGTAAGTGTTAACAGCATGCATTAGCACGGCTATAAGCTTGTTTTCTTTCCTGTAAACCCTATCAGATGTTGCTTTTTTGTTTTGGAGTTTATTTTGCTTCATTTTATTGCCTTCCTGATAAATCAGTCCTAGAAACAAAACACAGATTAGTACGGCTTTAGACACAAGCTGCTGTGAAGGTGCTAGCTGCTGTCCATGTGCCACCGAGCAGCCAATATAATCCTTCCTCTAAAATCTTTGTAATTCTTTGTAATCCTCTCCTAAATTCTAATTTTCCAGCTGGGTGGCCGGTGTAGTGGTACTAGCCTGCCCCTCACCAGGCCCTGATTTAGGGTTGTTAGCTCTGTTTTGCACATGTCCCTTCTCCACGCCAGAACCGATTAGCTCTACCGGCTGCAATGTAAATCCAGCTGTTTGCCACATGAATAATTCTTAGCCTGTCTGAAAGCCCATGACACAGAAAGGGAACAATACTAAATGCCAAGTCACAGCCTACTGGAATCCTGCTTGCCAAATGCTGTGTTTTAGGGGATGAAGGTAACGTGCAGCAGCCAGCCCCACAGACGTGCACAGCAGCACTCACACCCACGTCCGCAGGGCACTGCCACCTCCGGGCTCCGGCCCTCTTACCTTGGATCTTTTTGGAGTTTCAGCGGTCTGAGTTGTGAATGGGATGGATGGAAGAGAAAAAGAGGACTCAAACCTCCATTACCAACTCCCAAAGCTGGTATTTTCATTAAACTATCTTCTGAAAACCTTAAACCAACAAACCTTAAACCGCCCGATTCGCTCCACGAGACAACCCCCGAACCAACTCCAGCACTACACATAAAGTTAACAACCCTCAACCCACAACTAAAAACATCCCAACCCCATACAAATAAAACATAGCTACCCCACTAAAATCCAACTGAACAGAAGACACACCCCCACCATCAACGGTATCCACCCCAGTCCCCAAGCAACCAACACCAGCACTGACCACAACCCCCGCAACCAGTACTAAAACGAACCCAACACCATATCCCACTACACGCCAATCTCCCCACGTCTCAGGAAATGGATCTACCACCAGCGCTACAGAATAAACAAAAACCACCAACATTCCCCCTAAACAGACCATAAACAATACCAATGAAATAAAAGAAACCCCCAAACTCATCAACCACCCACATCCAACAGCAGACCCCAACACCAACCCAACAACCCCATAATAGGGAGACGGATTAGATGCAACAGCCAACGCCCCCAAAACAGAACGTACCGAGAGGCACAGTGGTGGTGTAGCAGTCCAAGCCAAAGTATAACATGCTTTTCTCCCCCGCAAAAAAAAACAAAAAAAAAAACCAAAAAACCAAACAACAACCCCCCAACTCCCTGACAGGAAACAATCCAGGCTACATTTGAACAGGCATCTCCAGCCAAAAAGGAAAAGACAGATCTGGACCGCATAAAGGGATGAGAGAGAAGAATATAGGCATGTTACATGCTGTTACAGAACTAGATGACACATCCTTTTAGATTATAGATTATAGGCACTTGGTATTTTTTAAAATCTGTTGTAAAAACAAAAAAGTTGTATCAAGGGATAATAAATCTTTCATTTTTATGATTGTCAAATTATCATTGATACTGTCAGTGGAGGAGTGGAAAGACTCTCCACAAAAGTGGTATGGGCTGGCGCGGAGGGTTTGCTCTGGTAATACAAAGCTGTATGAGAATGCCACTAACAGCACAGTCCACCAGTCCTCCTGCTTCCCAAATTCAATGACAAGGAAAAGAGCTTTTTAAGCAAAACAGGAGAATTCTGCTCCCTCGCTCCCCCATCTGTACAGTTTATAAATACCCAGCTGCAGAGGTGCTGAGGAAATAACCTGTTTTTTCACGAGTTGTCATTAATGTACCAGAGCCACATGTACAGCTGGACTTACCATAACTAAACTAAGAGCTTCTGGCCCTCGGGTTTCTGGGATACAGGTTGGCCTAGAGGAAATTAGACAGCACACAGCAGTGTTTGACACTCTTTTCTAAAGCTTCTGGATTGATAGTTGTACGGTGTTCACCCACTGTGAAAATCGGTTTTCATGGTGTCCTAAAGTATTGCCATACAGATTTTTGGAGGAAATAATGATGACTGTGATGATGGTAATGATGATGATGATGATGATGATAATCCTGATTTGTGAACAAGCTCATTGGTGAGAAACGGTGACATCAAGGAGATCTGGTGTCAAAGAGACAAATTTTCATGACAAAACCATTCAAATTAACTACATCTCTAATTTTCTCTATACACACTTTTGCCTTCTGAAGCCCTCTTGAACCACGGGGTGGTCATTATTCACAGTTTGAGGGAGAAAACCCAGTAAGGTGCAGTTTTCTGATACTGTTGTATAGTCAGCTGAGATTACATATTTACATGCAAAAAAATCGTTTCATATTTCTTCTAGCATTCTGTAATACTCAACCATCCTGTAAAGCATCCCACATTTGGATTCAAAGCAAGAAAAAAAATTTAGAGAGTGGATCAGGGGAATGGAAATAAATGTTGTGGAGGGAATACAACTTCTAAAGATGTAAAACTTGGAAAAGTACAGTGAAAGAATAATAGTAAGTAGATGGTAGTTCCCTTTGCATAGGAATAAGAAAAGGGAAAGTGACATCTTTACCTGTGTTGCAAAGATATGCAACTTCTTGCTTTGTTGTTTTTTGAGGGGGTTATTTGTTTTGGGGTTTGTTTTTTAGTGGGGTCTGTTTTGCTGATTTTTTATTATTTTTTTTTAAACATGGAACAAAAAAATGTCAATAAGTTAAAATAATGTGTATCTTAATTTTGGAGGGGTTGATTGTTTTTTAATCACAACCTATTCCACCAGCTGAAAATCAGTGCAGCTCATAATGAGGCCTCCGTTTGTAGATCTATAATCTCTCTCTATATATATATATTTTTTTTTTTTTTTTTGTCTTGCTCTAAAAGCTAGATCAATGGAAGAGATTCTTTTTAAAAGTAAATGAGGGCTGTCCATTTCCCGTCCTCCCAAATCAGTTATTATTTAAATTTCTTTTTCATGTAAGCTTTTTTTTTTTTTTTCTGCATTATTTCTAAACCTTGCTGTGAGTAGATTTGCAAAAATGGAAATAATGTGTCTAGAGACTCCATTAATGGAGTCCATTCATTAATGATAAAAAGCATTGGATTAAGACTCTTACATCAGTGGAGTTTCCTAATAATATTCCAGATTTCTTCCAAACATTTCTTTTTTGATATATTTTTTGTCCAGAATTTATGTTTATATTAAAAAAAAACAAACAACTTTGGTTTAATTTTCATTTTGTGACTGTTCCATAATACTCTTTTTGTCCTTAATTTTTACTTTTAGTTTTCTCTAAGTTAAAAGAAAACCACACTTATTTAGCTTCCAGCTCTTCAGAGCTTAGAGACTAAATTGCCTTGGAAACTAGACATTTATGTAAGGGTAATGGATTTCTGTTATTTGACAACTTAGCAATCTAATTATCTAGTGACAGGTATAGTTCTGATTACATCTAAATTTAAGATTGGTTAAAATTTCATTTTACAAGAATAGATTAATGATTACATCAAATTATCTGTAGAGTTTTGTATTTTGATTTGTTCGTAATTCCACAGTTACAGATAATAAAATGAAAATAATTTCAAGAACTTGTTTAAAAATTGAAAGAAAATTACATATTGAAAACTAACCCTGAATTTTGCATGGGACATGTTTAAACTGGGTTATAAAATATTGTGTATTTAATCTCTCAGAGAAAAAACTCCTGGTGGTTATACTCAGGTTATTCAAACTCAGTATTCAAAGTTGATATAAAAGCATTTGGAGTACCTACATCAACTAAAAGGATAATAGAACTCCTCCACACAGTATGGGCATGAGCATTGGTATCAGATTGGTAAAGAAATGCAGCTGTTGCTCTCCATCCCTTGAGTCAGTGCCTGGTGGGGCATCCCCAGGCTGCGCACTGGGAAGCAGCATGCTGAGGGGTAGCAGCGGAGCATCTGCAAGAGCCACATTCTCTCCTGCAAAGTCGAAGCGCTCCTCTTGATGTGGTGGGTGCTGTGAGGAGTAACAAGCTGGGCTGGTTGCACTCTGCAAAGATGCAATTCTTTGATGATAACTACAGAAAGAAGCAATAAGACTGGTGAGTTAGCAAATTAAGCTGGGAATCTTGGGGGGGGGGGGGG